>JAJMZN010018689.1:0-15903 GCA_023807165.1 Diplodinium dentatum
ATTATAATAAAAATTAATGGTTTTTTCATTATAAAAATCTAAGAAATTTGTTATTTTATAACTGTTTAAAAGTGATTTAATCTCTTGTTTTTCTGAAAAATTAATTAAATTATCTAACATTGTTTTGGTTAAATTAATATGAGTTTTTATAGGGGTGTTGATTATGATGTAAATTCAAAAAGAATTTTATCTCTCAAATCTCTCAAACTAGTAGAAAAAAAAGAGAAAGAAGAAAAAGAAGAAGAATGGCAAGGCTGTATATTAGATCTAGATTTAGAAAGTGATTTCAAATACAACAAAAAAATTATTAAAAATATAATGAAGCAATCTGAAATTAGTTTTTATGTTGAAGGATTAGAATCAAATATAGTGTCTGAATATTATTCTATAGATGAGTTATTAAAAAAAAAGTGTTTCTTTGGGAAAATGGTTCTTAAGGATAAAACAGGTTTAATTTATGAGAAATTTAAAAAGCCTTTAGAAAAAGGAGATAATCAAATATTTAAAAAAGAAGCTTTAAATATATTGTTTTTAAATTATAAAAAATTTGTGGGTTTTTTGGAAAAGATTAGAAATTCTATTATAAAAACAATTAAAGATTTAAATTTATATGATTTAAAATTATTAATTACATTAAAAATTCAAGAAAGAAATAAACAAAAAGAAAAGGAATTAAACAATATTTGTTGTAAATATATTCTTTCTCAACCAATTTTTGATGATATTTTTATAAATGAATATGAAGATAAAAATATATTACCGTACTGGACCATGCTATCCGGACGGCCTGGCTATCCGGATTTGAAAGTTCGGACTGAATTTTTATTCTAATGAATTTTTTAAAATAGCTATATTTCCCACCATTTCTATCCGGATTAGTCAAAATTTTTTGGCCTTCATTCTAAATTTCGAATCCGGATAATATAGTCCAGTACAGTAATTAAAGAAAAATATGAAAATTTCGAATTATTTATATCAGATATTTTTGAAATTATTTATGATATAAGAAAAGAACAAGAAAATAAAGAAATTCTTCATACTTTTTCTAGTATATCATCAATTAGTTTTGCAAGTAATGATTTTTATACTAGTTCTGGAAAAGGAATTATAAATCTGATTAAAAATCAATATACCATAAAACCCTTTTTAATTCCCCTCCCTCTAATTTTGAAGATTTTTGAAAAATGACATCCGAATTAATAATTCCACCATGAAAAAAGTCATTTTTTCTTTCATGGAGGGAATTAAAAAGGGTTTTACGGTACTAAATATAAAATAATTGATTATTTGACAGTAATGCAAACACATAAAAATTCAGTAGAATATATTAAAGAATTAAAAGATGGAACATTTATAAGTGGAGGAATGGATGAAAAAGTAATTTTTTATGATAATAAATTTAAAAAAATTGGTGAAATTAAACAACCAAATTTTGGCTTTTTTGAATATGAAGAAGAAAAAAAAATAGTCATTTTTTCAAGAAAAGAATTATATAAAATATCATATAATAATTTATCAATAGCAAATATTATTAATACTGATTTCAATATTTTAAATATAGTTTATTTAAAATCTCAACCAATTATTACTTGCACAACTGAAGGAATTCTTCTTTTAACCGATTTTATGAATCCAATAATGAGAACCCAAAAAGATATAGTATATGATAAAGTATATATGGGTGGAATAAAAATAAATGATGAAACATTTGCATTAACTTCAAATCGTCATTTACCTAATGGAGAGGATCAAATAATTTTTTATAATATAAATGCAAATAAAATTAATATAAAACAAGCAATTAAAGGATTTTCATTTACATTATCAAGAAATAATTTAACATTGATGGATATACCTGGAAATTTTGATAAAAGAGGGAATAATAAAATATTATTATGTGCTTGTAAAAAATATTTGAAGGGTCAAAAAAATGGGATATTATTAGTAAAATTAGAAATAATTAATAATAATATCAATAAATTATATTATAATGATTTTTATGATACAAGAAATTATGAAGTATATTGCTTTTGCCCTATTTTTAAAGTTAAGGATAAAATTATTTTTGAAGAAAAAAGACAAAAAGATCAAACAATTGATACTGAATTTATTTTAGTTGGTGGATTTGATTTCGAAAAGAAACAAGGATTGATAAAATTATATAAAATCATATATAATGAAAATTTAGAGTTGATAAAACTAGAATATATTATAGATATTTATGAAAAAAAATATGAAATTTTATATTTTAAAGGGTTTAAAGGCCCAATAACTTGTATAACACAGTCTATTAATTGTGGAAAAATACTAATAAGTTGCTCAGATGGCAATATCTATTTATTTACTGAGCCTGAACTTGAACTTTAAGAAAAAATAAATATAAATTAAGTAGCATTATTGGAAATAATTAAATCCACCAGGACAAAGACTAGTTATAGTAATGATGAAAAATATACTAAGGTTCACTTATATCGATTATTGTATAAATTAGTAACTACAAATGAAATAATTTTATCTAATTATATTAAGAGTGATATAATTTTTACTTTATTATCAAAAATACCATAAACAATAAAATAATCCCCCAAAAGTATAGTCCCCTCTCTCATTTTTGGATGAACCCTCAAAAATTATTAGCTCAGTGCTAATTTTCTTTAAAATTTATGAGAAAAAAAATTCAAATTTTGAATCTTGGAATAGCCTCCCCTAGATATTTTTGGGTCTTCATTGTAGGCAAGGAGGGGGACTATTCCTAGGATTAGGGTAGATGATGAAAATGAAGAAATAAGACCTATTTTATATGATACATTAATATTTATAATAAAACAAACTAATGATTATAATAAAGAATTATTTGAGTTAAAAAAAGATGAAAAAGAAGGAAAATATGATTTTAAAGATAAAGATCAATTAAGATGTTCAATAAATGAAGAAATTATAAATTTATTATTTGAAGAAAAAAAGGAGTTGCTTATATTACTATTAATAATTTTGGAATTTAATGACAGCAGTTTTATGAGCGAATTTAATAAACATATATATAGGATGTTTAATGAATATTGGGATAAAAATAAAGATGAAGATTTACTAGAAGTATTATTAACTTTAATTAAAATAAATGATAAATTAACATTTGAGAGATTAATTTCATTTTTTGGCTACCCCAGGCTAGTGGTAAGGCCTATACCAAGAGAAAAAAAACAAACTAAAAATTCTAATAATTATTATAATAATAATTCAGATGATAGTGATAGTGATAATGAAAATAGAGCAAGAGATAATGATATAGAAGCTCCAGAAAAAATACATCAAAAATGGCCATTGTTTGGAGAAAGATTAATTAATGGAGATATAAATAAACATGTTTATGAATATATAACTCGTAATCATAGAAAAGGTAGTATATGCTTACTTTCTATGCTATTCCCTTGTGAATATACTGATGAAGATAAGGATGGGGAAAAAGAAAAAGAAAAAAAGAAGAGAGGATTTATGGGGTACAGTGATGACTATGAAGACCAACTTTGCCTTTTATTTAATTTTTTCATAAAGTTATTTAAAGATATTGAAATAATATTTTCTTTTGAATCATCATCATATTTTTCATCATTAATTTTAAAATCTGGATTTTTTATTTTTTCTATTAATATTTCTTTATATTTTCTTAACCTTGAATTATTTTTTTTATTACTACTTTTGGTTGAAGGTGTTTTATTATTATCTTTCATTACTTCATAATATACTTTCCTAGGTGCATACTTAGGTAAATTATAATAGGGTATATATTTATAATATTCATTTTTTTCATTATCTACAAATACTTTAGAATATAAGCTTACTTCATTTATTTTATTTCCAATCCTACTTAAATCATATTCTTTTATTATTTCATTCCTATTATCTTTATCTATTTTAACTATATTATCTTCACTTATGCCTTCAGCTTCTTTTTCATCAATTAATATTCTAATAGGGGTTTTCTTTTTCCTTTCATATATAAGTAAATAAGCATTTTGGCAATTCTCAAAAGAATATCCTTCAGAATTACCCCCATAGCATTCACTAGGTATTTTATCAGTATCAAAATCGGATACATGTGAATCATTAAATGTTAGCCAATTATTCTTATTATCTGGATTATCATTCATTATATTATCTTTTCCATCTCGATTTACATCTATAAAACTGAAATAATGACCACCATCTGCACTACCAGTATGTACATTTATTCCTTTTAATTCATATTCATAATATTCATCTATCCTATTATAGATATCTGTTGTTTCGATATTTTTTGTTCCGAAATTTTTGGTAATTTCTTCAACACAAAATAGTTTTAGATTTAATTTTTTGGGAAATTCAAATTTTGAATTAATTTTTCTTGTATGGCAAGTTTCATAATCTAAATAAAATCTTTTTAAATGGACAACTAAAACATTTGGCAATTTATTAAGTGAAGTAATTTTACTTATTGTGACTTTTTGATTGCAATTTGAGCATTGGAAATCATCAATTATTTCTGGTACAATTAATTTTTGTAAAGAATCACTTAAATTATTTATATTTTTTACTTCAATTGTTAAATTATAAAAATCTTCAAATCTATTTGAAATATTTTTACAATTTTGGCATAGGACAGAACTGCATGTCCTGCCAGTAAAAACATCATTAACAATATATTTAAAATTAGTCTTTTTTAAACTATTTTCAATTTTATCACAAAAATTATTATAAAACTCTTGACTATCTTGTTGTGCCCCTACATTTATAGGATTTCCATCGAAATCTTTGAATGCATAACAAAAATTCCTAGGGCTATAATCCATTTTTTCACTAAAAGTTAAATAAGTATACATCTCTTGTAATTGATGTAATAAATTATCATCATCTATAGAGCCTCTATAACTTGAAGAAGGTTTTGGTGTTTCCCCATCATCAGCATGCATAACTGCATAACGGAAAGTTGGTACCATATAAACTTGTTGCATAATTGAATTCATATAACATATGCATCCTAAATTTTTTAATCCAACATGACCATGTTGTCTTTTGGAATAATTATAAATATAATTAGTTGATGGGGTTTCATCATCATTCTTATCATCGGAATCTGAATCATTACTACTACTTTTCTTTTTTAAAGATTTTTTTAATAATGATATTATTTCTAATAATTTAGCAATTAATTTTGGATTTTTTGATTCTTTAAAATAATTCAAAATAAATTCATTATATAATTCATTTAGTTCTTCTATAGATGAATTATCCTCTTTTTTTTCTTCTTTTATTGTTTCTAAACATATAAATTTATCTTCCCCTTTTCCATCGGTTTCATTATCATTATTATTTTCATTATTATTAGAACTTTCTTCATTATCTGGACTATCTTTCTTTATTTGGGATATGCAATGCTTAAATATAAGATCAAATAAAGAATGGCCATCAGTTTCTTTAAATAAAATTTTATTCTTTAAATTATCATCATCTTTTATGCATATAAAAAATAATTTGAATAAACTTAATAAAATTCTACTACTGTATTCCTCATTTAATTCCCCCCTGGTCTGGAAAATTCTGAAAAATAAGGTGGCAACTAAATTAAGCTTCTATTTTATGAAAAATTTCGAAAAATAGCGGACAATTAAATGAAGGGAAAATTAAATATGGAATACAGTATCTACTTTTTTTTCATTGTCTTGAAGATTTTCATTTAAACCTCTCATTAATATATTATATATTTTTGATAAAAATGAATTTTCATCACTTGATGCTATAAAATTAGTATTTTCATTAGTTTTCTTATATTTATCAATTTCTCAAAAGTATATTATTTTTTAAATGGAGAAATGTTATCTGGACGATCTTTATTCTTAATTTCATTTACTAATTTATATAAATGATTATATAAATCAAAAAATTCATTATCAGGGGTAAATATATTATTATTAGTTTTATTATCATCTTCTGTTACTGGGGTTTGGAAATTTAATAAATTATCTAATAAAGAATTGGATATTTGATATAATAATATTATATATTCATCATTTTGATTTGAAATTGCTTTTTCAATTGATTCTTTTATATTTTTAAAAATATATTTTTTAGTTTTGGAATCATTTTCTGATAATTTAACTTTAAATAAATCATTCATCTGGGTCTTATTATCATCTTTGGAAGAGTATTCAGTTAATAATTGTTTTTTAGAAGATAATAAATCTATTAGAAAATCAAAACATTTATTATAGAAATATTGCTCATCATTATTACCTTTTTCATTATCTTTTTTATCTTTTTCATTCTTGATATCTTTATTTTTTGAATTATTTAAATACCGTATTCCTCTGGATATAGGCCCCCCCTATTATAAGCCCCCCATTTTTTTGTCCAAAAAATTAGTGATCTTCAAAATATAGGCCCCCCCTCCCCTATTTTATACTAAATATATTAAAATTTATTTATATTTTTATCTTTTTAAAATTAAAAATCCTCGAGATATAGGCCCCCCCTTCGATTTTTTTGCCTCACAAGCTATTCTGGGGGGGCCTATATCCCGAGGATGACGGTAATTTATTAAATTATTTGATAAATCAAGATATGAAATATTATTTAATTCATTTTTAAAATCTAAATCTAAATCATCAAATAATGTCGATAAATTACAAAATTCTAAATTATATATATTTTTTTCTCTTAATTCAGTTATACAATTTATATTTTCTTTGTAAGTATCTGATGATAAATTATTACCGTATAAAAATCATAATGTTCCCCTTCCTTCGGAATCAATTTATAAAGGGGGATATTATTAATTCAAAAATATGAATTTTCGAATTGGAAAAAATTTTATAAATTTTATTATGGGAAATTTGAGGGGGGACATTATCAAAGGGGGAAAATTATTCATTCTTCTGCGGTAATTATATTTATTATTTTTAATCCTTTTAAACAGCTTGTAAATAATATCTGAGAATTATTATTTGAACCATTTGGGGTGTCACTGTTTTTTATTCTTATTAATAAATTATTAACATAATTAATAATTTTTTTGAAATTTTCAGCTTTTATTAAATTTTTAAAAAAATGTAATTTTTTTGTATAATTTTCTTCATTATCAAAAGGCTCATATTTATTAGATATAATTTTATATTGAAAACCTCCTAAATTAATACATTCACTAAAATCAATATTTTTATTATATAAATATATTTCCAAATCTTGTATAATGCTTTCTATTATTATTAAAATATAATTTTGTTCTATGTATTTATTATCATCATTTAAAGCTTTATTAACTATAGAATCTTTACTTTCTTCATTATACATATTTAAAACTTCATTATATATATTTTCATTAGTAGTTAAATTTAATAAAAACTCATATAAAAAGTAATTTTCATCTGGATTTAGATAATATTTTTTAATTAAATTTTGAATAAATGATAAATCATTTCCTAATTTATATCTCGGTAATTTATCATTATCTTCAAATTCAATTATATATGGGTCACTTTTTTTATTAAGATCTTCTCTATATCCTCTATTGGTTAAATTGTTCCATACAGTAATCTTTCTTACTTTTGCTTTTTCATAATAGAAATTTAAAAATTCTTCTTCACTTACATATCCTTTTTTATCTTTATCATTTTCTTCAATAAACTGTGAAACCTTTTCATCATCTTCATCAAATCCAGAAAATGAAGTTGTTACACTTGTAATAAATCTAACAGTAGCCTTTTTATCCATTTTTCCAGTGCCTTCAGTAAATTCATTAAACCATTCTTGGAATATTTTCTTAGCTTTTGGATTTAATTCATCTTCTATTATTAATGGCTCTTTATCTATTTTTCTATGACCAAATGAGATTTTTTCATTTGGCTTTATTTCAGAAAGTGAATTATTATCTAATAATAATAAATCATATAAAGGAACATTATTAGTATTTTCATCTAATTCACTTTTTCCAAACAAATATTTATTTTTTAAATCTTTTATTTCTTTTATTTTTTGTAAATATTCATCAGATAATTCAAATGTAATAGATTTAGCCGGATATTTATGCATTTTTGATATTATTATTTTTAAATCATTAATAGTAGTATTTCCAAATAATAAATGTTTGTCGGTATCTTCCCCATCATCTAAATATCTACTTCTTTCTAATTTTAAAGGTAAATTAAATAAACAATTTTTAGGTAAAGAGGAATGCGATTTAGGCTTAAATATTTTATTTTTTTCTGATTCTGTTATTATTAATCTTAATAAAGTTATGCATTTAAGTATCACTTCTGAAGGAGCATTATCTTCTTTTATTAGATTATTACATTTTTCAAGTAATTTATCTAAGTTTTTATTTTTATATAATTGGAAAGTTATATTTATTGCTGTAGAAAGAACTTTTACATTTTTTATTTTAAAAATAATATTCCATAATTTATCTAAACCTTTTAATTCGTCGATATTTTCAACATCAATAGATTCATTACCAATTCCATTATTATCATCTTCTTTATTTAATTTAATTATTTTTTGATTCATTTTATAGAATAAAGCCATAAATAATTTTAATTGCTCCATTGTTACCTCTTTTTGATTATCTTCAGAAATTACCACAATCAACACCATATTGTCCCCCCAATAATATGAAATTTTCAAATTTCAATAGGTGGGATAATAAGGTGCTAGAAAATTAGGCTTTTTGTGAATTTTGTTAGAATAAAATATGAAATTTGAAGCTTTAGGGAAGACAATAGTCTGAAGGGGGATAGTAATGTTTGGATTAGGGTAAATCAAATAATTCTTGTCTTATTTTCATTTTTAGATTATTAGACTCATTTTCTAAATTTAATTCATTATCATTATCATTATCATCACTATCATCATTAGATATATAATTTTTAATAAATTCAAAGAAAATAGATTGATCATTTGGACTTACTGCATTATTTACCAGGACTTCTTTCAAAAAAGGAAGAAAATCATAATCTTTATAATAATTTATTAAATAAGGGAAAAGTTCCATTCTTTTTTTAATATTTTCTGAATGTGGAAATCCATTAATTAAATATTTATCAATAATATCTCCATCAGAAGAAGGTATTTTATTATGTTCTAATAATTCTTTTGCTTGTTTTGTATATAATTTAAAATTATCTTCAAACATATCAATTAAATGCTTATCTTTTTTTAAATTTTCTATAGGTTCAGAATTATTATGTATTTTATCCATAATTTCAAATAAAATTGAATAACTTAAAAGTGAATTTTCATTCTTTTTTAGGCAATTTTCACAAATTTCCAAAACTTTTTGTAAACATTTATCATCTTTACTTACAAGAACTAATAATTTGTCTAAAATATGATTATTTTTAATATCCGGATTATTTAGGGATAAAAGGCATTGGCATAAATAATCACAACAAAGTAGCATATTTTTATCATTATTTTTCCCTTGAATTGATAATTTATATACTAAATCTATTTCTTTTTCATCAATTTTTTTATCTATATTTGATTTAATACTATTTAATAGCATTTCAATATATTCTTCTTTTAAATTATCAGCAATATCAGATAATAATTTTAAAATAGTTACTTTAGCCTCTAAATCCCCCTTTTTCGTGCAACTCCAAATTAATTTTATGTCTTCTTCATTTAGTTCATTTTCTAGTAAAAGTAATTTTACTATTTCAGTTGATTTATTAATTATTTGACTATGATAATTTGCCCCGAATATTTCTTGTATAATTTCATTTTTTTTAATCAAATTAATTAATTTTAAACATGCAGTTTTATTTTTACTATTTTTTTCAATATAATCATTTAATGCTTTTATTCCTTGTAATCTTCTATCAAAAATACTGGTTTTTATGGTTTTTATAGATAAAGTCAAAGTTAATTCGTCATATAAATCTTCAAATGAATTATCCTTATCATTAGCATCACTGTAAGCTGATATTTTCTTTAATAATTCTGTCACAATATCAATTAAATCTTTTTGTAAATTTCTCATTTCTTTATTATCTAAACTATTAATAAAATTAATTAATGAATTTTTTATTATATTACTATTTTCTTTGAAATAATCTTTATGTATATATGAAAATGAATGTAATAATATATAAAATATATTATATATTTCTTCGGAATTTGGCTTGTCTTGTAAAATTTCGATAAATTTTGTAAAACAGCCTTCATTTTCAATTTTTTTTAAAAAAAGTGCAAAATAAGCTTCAAATTCTTCACTTTTTACTAAAATAACATTTTTTTTACCATTTACTTCATAATTATAAAAATCTTCCATAGATATATCGGTATCATTTTCCAATTTTTCGTTCATTAATTTCATAGGATTATTTTCTTCGCTTCTATTATAATAATAACTGCTTCCATTGTAAGAATAATTTAAATATTTTTGCTGACATTTAGTGAAGGTATTAAATTTTTGAATTCTTTTTGAATAATGTATTATTGTTTCATCAAAATTTTCCCTATCTCCAAAAAATTTTTCACCCTCTGAGTCTTTTTCTTGATTATCTGAAAAATATGATTCTTTCCAAAAGTCTAAATGTTTATCATATGTATCAGTTTCATCTTCCAAATTTTTAAAATGTTCAGGGTATAATCTAAATCCAATTCTATAATTAACTTTTTGAATTCCATTTACTTCTTCTTTTTCTACCTTTAATATTGTAGATGGATACCATTTACTTCTATCAAAACAATCAATTACATCATATTTTTGTAAATTTGTCCTCCATTCCCAATCAACTGTTTTTTCCCCTGCAGGATATATATTAAAATTATTTTTAGATATTTTTTTATCTCTATATGATTCTCCATAATCTATTATATATTCATCATCTACAATATCCTTTATTCTCCCCCTTACCCAAGTCTTTTTTTCAATTGATTTTGATGAACTTATATCTATAGGTATATCAACTTCATCTCCTATTTCAAATTTTTTGGTTTGTTTTTTTTTTGAAAAATCTAAATTATATACCTCATTAAATTTAGAACAATCATATTTTTTTATAGGATTATCATTTTTATTACTATCAGACTTAAAAAATGAACGACTTGAATTTGAATGGAAAATGTCACGAATTCTTTCAAATAAAGGTGCATATTTTTTATTTTTATGAAATTTTAAAAATAGTTTAAAAATATGTACGAGTAAATCCATACCTATTTCATCTCCTTTTTCACCATATATAATCGGCTGGATTAAAAGATATTGAAGAACTTCTTGGAAAAAATCGCCCATAAAATAGTTTAGATCACCTTCGTTATTTGAAAAATATTCTTCTAGGGTTTCTTTTGTAAGCATTTCTTCTATCATTTTTGTTAATTGAATCATATATTTAGTTTCATCACAATCTTTAAGCCAACTATGTTTAATTTGGCCTCCAATTTTTTTTAATTTGTCTTTCAAAGAAAGATTATCTTCATTTTCATTGTCTTCCATAATTTTATATATATTTTTATTTATTAATTTGCCTTACAAATAATAGATAATTAATTATATTAAATATTTAAAAAAAAATAAATTATTTATATTATTTTTTAATTAATATTTTTTTAGTTAATTTATTTTATATTTTTTAAATAAAATATATTATTATTAAATAAATTATTCTTCCTATTTTATATTGCTGCATTTTTCCAGATGGGAAATAAATATGGGTTGAATAAATAATATTGAAAATTTCAAATAAACAATTATTATAAAGTAATACTGAATTTTACATTATCATGGAATGCTCACTGTCGTGGAATATTCGAAAATAAAAATTTATATATCAAAAAAAAAAAATGCTTTTTTTTTTTAAAAATTTTGAAAATATTTAACGACAATGTAAAATACAGTAATTAAATATATAATTTCAAAGAAGGTTTTAAAATGATTTTAATATTGTAATACCGTAAGTGACATAGTCTAACCCCCCTTCTCAGGGTTTTTGAAAAGATTTTGAGTGGTTAGACATGTCACATTTTTTAGCTTTTTTGAATAGTTTGGTCATGATTTTTGAAAAAATTTTGAGGGAGGTTAGACTATGTCACTTACGGTAATTAATGAATTTTATTTTTTATAATTAAGGTTTAATTATTATCTATATTTAATAATATTTATAATATTTATTTTAATTATATATAATTTTTTCTTCTCTATCCTCGAATGAAAATTCATCCTCACTTTTAAGAGGCATTTAAGGTATTGATTAATGAGCCTATATCCTTCCTTTTTTACAAGGATGTTTGTTGGTCTAAACTGTAAAAATCTTATAAAAAAATATATGTCTTATAAATTATAAAATCATAATGAAATTATTATTATTAATACCTACTTGCCTTTTCAATAATTTATTACATTATTCGACTGGGCTATCCAGATTTGAAATTTACAATGTAGACCAAAATTTTTGGACCAATCCGGATAGCCATGTTGGGAAAAATAGCTATTTTGAAAAATTTTATAGGGAACATTTTCAGTCAAAAAATCAAAATCCGGATAGCCCAGTCTTTTACGGTATTTATTTTTTGATAACTAAATTTTTCTAAAGATTTAAAAATCTTAAGGATAAATTTTAAATTTATAAAAGGTTAATAAAAAAATATATTTGCAAAAATAAAATAATATTATAAACATCATCAATTTAATTAATCTTTTAAAAATATAATAATATTCTTTGAATATATAATATATATAATATTATTCATATATATCTATTTTTTAAAAATTATCTAATTCCTCTAAAAATCAAAATGATAATCAAAGATTTTTATGACGTTTTCTAAAAAAATTCTGTAATAAAATAAATTTAAATCTGGAATGGATTTAGAATTTCATGCTACGGCTTATTGTTTACTCACTCCTTGCTTTGGAGGGCTTGAAAATTATATATAATTCTTCTTTATAAAAATTTTTGTTAAATTGTTTTAAACCAATTCTTTAATTCCATTTTGAGTGGATTATAAATGTCTTGAATATTCCATAAAATTATGTTTAATCTTATTTTAAAAAAAAATTAATTTATATTTTTAAAATAACTTTCTGATTTTTTCAATACTTGTGGAATATAGTGAAAAAATATATAAAATTCTTTTATTCTTAAAATAAAAATTAAAAAAATTGTGTAAAAAAATAATTGTTTTTGCTTTTAATGCTTGTGTATTATTCTAATATTTTTAATCAAATTTTATTTTCCATTTAATACATTAATCTATTTATATTGTTCACTAGTTGATTTCTGGGACTTAAGGGATAAAGAAAAAAATAGGATCTCTTTTTTTTATTTTAATTTATTTTTTATTATTTTATAAATAAAAATTTAGATTTTTGACATTATTATGGACAGATTTTATATGTCAGTGATTTAAATAATAACTTAAAATATATATTATCTGGCTGGATACATTATCCAAACGGACAAAAAAACCATTGAACATAAATTCTTTTAGCCTCCGATTATAAAAATAGAAAAATATTTTAATAAAAATTTAGCCATTTTTTTGTCATTGTTCTAAAAATAATTGATATTATAACATTTATTTCCTGTTAGACCAATTTTTCCTAAAAAATTCACCTAGACTACAAAGCAGGATTATATGATATATATTTTTGTGATTTCTTCTTTGCCAATTGTTATATTTACCCTACTATTTTTTCAAATAATTATACATCTTTTAATCAATAACTTTTTTATAAATATTTAAATTATAAACTATAAACAAAATTCCTTCAATTAAAGTGTTATTGGGAAATTATAATATTATTTGGAAGATAAAATATAAATTTTTTTTATCATTTTTATATTCATTAATTTATAATGTTATTAACCTTTTCAAATTTTGTTAAAATAAAATAATTAATGCAGATAACCCTTTTTCAAAATAAACCTCATTATAAAAAATATTCAGAAAAAAAAATCTTGTTATGTGATTAACCCCCTTCTGTTTTGTGGTAATGAGGCCATAGAGGGAAGGGGTCTAGCGGACTGGAACACCTAGTTTATAAAGAATAGTTAAAATTTATCAAGGTTGGTATCTTGAAGATGTATAAAAATGATAAAATATACCCAAGGTAGATATCTAGCAAACAAATTTGAAAATTAGAAATTTTATCAAGGTACCTACATTGAGTAAAATTTAACTACCTTGTTAAATTTTCCCTATCCTCCAGAGCCTTGATATATGAAGATCTTTATTTATATAAATGGAATGATAATTTATAAGATAATATCCATTAAAAAAAATAAATTTAAAAAAATTAATTTTTTATTTTAATATATTTTTAATAATAAAAATTATTTATCAAGTATACAAACACAACAACACAATAAGCCACCTATTATTATTACAATAATAATTCCTGGAATTGAACATAATACAAGAAGTGGATATAATCTATAAATCTCAATATGTAAAACTTTCCATATAAATTCATTGCCTTGTAAAACTCCTCTACATAGAGCTATTCCCAATCCAAAATTATAAAAAACTACTTCTAAAATAAATATAATTAATCCATAAATAGTTATTTTATTATTTTTAGTAATTAAATATATTATTAAAGTTGCTAATCCAACATATATAAATCCAAAAATAAAAAACCAGAAAAAATTATAAGCATTTTTCGTAATAAGAAATATACCATATTTTACCGTGTCATTCGACCGACCACCATTGTCATTTAACCAGCCCCATTTTTTTAGAATCTACCATCCCTCAATCAGCCTATTTTTGACCATTGCCATTCTACCACCCAACTTCTGCTTTGTATTTAAGGTGGTTGAATGATATAGTAAAATAAAGTAATTAGTGTTAGATAATAAAGTAATGTAAAAATAAAATATGATAAATAAAGTAAATTTGCTCTTTTGAAAATATCTTTATCATCAAATAATATCCAAATTCCAAAAAAAAATATAGCTTTACAAAAAGATAAAACTAAAATAGAAAAATATCCACAACAATCACAATTATATGAATCATTTTCCTTTGAATATTGGACAATTTTTATTATTAAAAAGGTAATTCCAGCTATGAATATGGCAATATAAAATAAGAATGATGATATTTTCTTTTTATAGTTTGATAAATATTTTTTGGTGCAAATTTATTTAATAGCTAAATTGTGGGATTATCTCAATGATTTACATTTTTGACTATTTATCTTTCATTCTCCAAATCTCATCCATCCTTTTTTCCCAATATAAAACTTAAATTTTTCTTCAAAAGATGAAAAATAAACTTATATCTGTTTTTCTAATTTCTGTTTTTTTCATTTACCCTAAAATAAATCAATTATAATTTGATTACTATCATTCTAATAAAGATAGAGAATTAACTAATAAAATTATATAAATAATAAAAAGTTATTTTCAATTTTGCTTCCATAAGGTAAAATATTTAACTAACAAATTGAAATATAGTTGAAAAAGAAATTATAAATAGACCATAGAATTATACTTTAAAGATATATTGCTTATATTCTGTTCTTCATTTCCTCATTTATTTTTTAAGATTTTTGATTTTAACAATATTAAGAATTTGGAATTAAGAAAGAAATTACCGTAATCCTCAGAATCGAGGCCGCCTCACTTCGAGGCCGGGGGCATGATTTTCAAAAATGTATTTCCTTATTTTCTAGGCCGGGCATTTTTTAAAGATTTTTCTTTGTAAAAGTATATAAATTGTATTATATTTATTTTATAACAGCCTTTCTAAAAATCGCAACTTCAATTATTTTTATAAATTATATATATTTTTAGGTATTCAAGTCGAAAGCGACCCTATAATTTTCCAAAAAAGTTCTGAAAAATTCCAGGCCTCAACTCTGAGGATTACGGTATTCATCAAAATTGTGAATCTACCAAAAGTCAGCCAAAAAAAAGAGGCCTT
>JAJMZN010018690.1:0-15829 GCA_023807165.1 Diplodinium dentatum
TTTGATTTTGTTACTATTGAAAATAATGATAATAAATTTACATTATTAAATGATATTATTTCTTATATTAAAGAAAATGTTTTAAAATGATAAGGACAGAATGAAGTAATAAAGTCTTTATCATTTTAAAATATTAATATCGAACAGAAGGAGAAATTTTATGTAGAAAATTATTTTTTATACAACTAACTGTCCTAGATGTCAAGTCTTAAAAAAGAAAATGGATAGTTTAGGAATTGAATATTAGTTAAATGATGATATAGAAGAAATGATGCTATGGGGAGTTCAAACCGTTCCTATGTTAAGAATCGAAAAACAATTATTAGATTTCTCTCAAGCTGTTAAATGGTTAAAGGAGTACGAGAAGAATGAACATTAATATTAGACTAGGTAAAAATTTTGTAACACAATATAATAAATTACAAGGATAGTTTGGTACTGATATAGCTAGAATTAATGGGTTTGATGATGCTCAACTTAGTTATACAGATTTTATTGATAATTTTGTTGATGAAACAACAGTAGCAGACGTATCTATTGATGGAAGTAGTAATGCACCTAAAAAAGATATAGTTGCGTTACAAGCAGAAATGCCAAAACCGCATAGTAAATTAATAGCTTTTAATAAAATTTATTATGAAATTCAAAAGAAATATGGTTTTAAAGCAGCCAATACGTGGTTACGAATGGAATGGATGGGCCAACTTTATATGCACGATGCAAACACATCGACACTTAAACATTATTGTTTTGCATATGATTTAAAAGATTTGGCAGAAAAAGGTCTTTATTTTATAGATGGTTTTTTTAATGATGAGCCTGCAAAACATTTAGAAGTATTTGTAGATTTTATAAAAGAGTTTATTAATTATACAAGTAATAGAAGCTCAGGCGCCGTTGGTCTTCCGAATTTAATTCCTTATATGTATTATTTTTGGAAAAAAGATATGGAAAATGATTATTTTGGAATTAATTCTAGCGGAAATGCAGAAAAATATGCAAGACAAAATTTCCAACGTTTTATCTATGCTGTAAATCAACCTTATACAAGAGATGGACAACAATCAGCTTTTACAAATACCTCTATTTTTGATAGACCTTATTTTGAAGCCTTGTTTGGTGGCTCAGAATTTCCAGATGGAACTTTTATGATTGATTACGAAGAAGAAATTATTAACTTCCAAAAAATATATATGGAAGAAATGGCTCAAATTAGAAAAAAAAATATGTTTACTTTTCCTGTGAGTACAATCTCTTTATTAAGACAGAATGGAGAATTTGTAGATAAGTCCTTTGCAGAATGGGCTATCCGTCATAATATGATTTGGAATGATAGTAATATCTTTGTAGATGATAGCGTTAATAGTTTAAGTAATTGTTGTAGGTTAAAAAGTGATATACGAGATTTAGGTTATTTTAACAGTATCGGGGGAACGGCTCTTAAAGTAGGAAGTGTCAAAGTTTCTACAATTAATCTTGCAAGGTTAGCTCTTGATACAACCTCTGAGGAGGAATATTTAGCCGAGCTTGAGCGCAGACTAGAGACTAATTTACAAGGTTTAGATGTAGTACGACATATTATCAAAAGAGATGTAGAGAAAGGGTTACTCCCTAATTTTAAACACGGACTTGTAGATTTTGGACACTTGTACAATACCATTGGCTTTATTGGAGTGTACGAAACAATGAAGAAATTTGGATATACAAAGGTAGATGAATTTGGGAATACTTTCTATACAGATGAAGCTCTAGCTTTCGGAGAAAAGATTTTTAAAACAATGCGGCGGGCGGCGGATGATTTCATCGTACGAAACCAGTGTGATTATATGATTAACACTGAACAAATCCCCGGTGAGACAGCGGCCGCAAAACTAATGAAAAAAGACAAGTTTTTCTATCCAAGTGCAGATATATATGATTTGCCTTTATATGGTAATCAATTTATGCCTCTTGGTATTAAAACGACTCTTCAAGAAAGAATAAAAGTGCAAGCTATATTTGATAAGTATTGTAATGGAGGTTCAATTCTTCATGCTAATATTGATGCTCCTTTCGATTCTTTTGATAAAGCATGGAAAATGGTTAATTATATTGCAGACCAGGGTGTAACTTATTTTGCATTTAATACTAAGATTCAAGCATGTGAAGATAATCATGCTTTTTATGGAACTACATGTCCAGTTTGTGGTAAACCAATATATACAGAATATACTCGTATTGTAGGATTCTACACTCCTATTAAAACATGGAGTAGAGAAAGAAAACAAGAATATGGTATGAGAAGATGGGAGGCTATTAATGAGTGCAAAGAGTGCAATGGAAACTAGATTTAAAAATAGAGATGGTTTTAAATTTATTAAAGTTCCAGAATCTATGCGGCCTACACAAGAATCAATTGAAAAATTGGGAAAACGAATAAGCACACAAATTAGAGCTAATAATGCAATGCGACATCGAAGTAAAATAGAAGCATCAAAACGTATTTGTTGTTAAATACTGAGGAGATTAATTAATGTTTATTAAAGGAATTATTGATGAAGATTTTGTTAATTATAAAAAACCTGCTATGGTGATTGAGTTCCCTTATTGTGATTTTAAATGTGATAAAGAATGTGGGAAACCAATTTGTCAAAATAGTTCTCTTACAAAAATTCGTAATGTTAAAGTTAAAGAGGAATATATTATTGAAAGATATTTAAAAAATCCTATAACAGAAGCGATAATTTGCCAAGGACTTGAACCTCTTGATACTATGGTTATGCTATTCCTCTTTATAAAAAAATTCAGAGAATTTTCTAATGATGATCTTGTAATATATACTGGATATAATAAAGAAGAAGAACGTTCACAAGATCTTATAAATTTTATTAAAAGAAATCAATATAAAAATATAATTATCAAATACGGTCGATATGTTCCTAATCAAACTCCTCATTATGATGAAGTGTTAGGTATAAAACTTGCTTCCGATAATCAATATGCGGAAAGGTTGTGAAATATTGAAAGTAAAAATGACAGAAGATAGAGAACTAGCTAACTAGATAATAAGAAGACTTAGAGCTAATGATGGATATTGTCCATGTAAAATAGTTAAAAATGAAGATACTAAATGTATGTGTAAAGAATTTATAGAACAGGATGTCGGAGAATGTCATTGCGGATTATATATAAAAACAGAAGCATAAGGAGGTTTATTATGTATGGAGACTAAGAGTCAACTTACTTTAGGAACATTATATGAAGCTAATAAGCGATTAATGTCAAATAAAGAAATTTTTAAACCAATGAATGTATTGGAAATAGGTGGGGCACAAGCCAAACTTGAAGATTTTTTTAATATGAAATGTGATACTTATGCAATGTTATATTGTAAAGATTTGAGTGATATAACAATATTTCATATGTATGAAAAACAAAATTCTAATCCCCCAGCTTTAGCAGCAAAAGAATGTATTGGATGTTGTACAGATCGAGGAGAATTGTTATCAATAGAAGAACAATCAGATGGTAATTTTGAAATATGGATTAGGATAAATGATGAACCTTATGCTTATTATCTATTTCCATATGATAATGCTGTTATAGAAGTGTAAGGAGAAACATTATGAGAGTTTTTTGTAATATTTGTTTAGGAAATTATATACAAAATGTAAGTATTATAGATGATAAAGGTTTAGTTAAAATTGAAAAAGTACCTACTCCTGATTTACCAGTATTCTTTTCTAAGTTGAAAAAAGCGGATGAAATTACTTTAAAGGGACCTAGTACTTATATTCAAAAAATTCAAAAAGATACTGAATACCAAATCGGTAATACTAAAACAATAAAATTTAATTTAGAGGGATAAGGAGATTTAAAATGAGTTGTTATTTGATTAAAGTAGTAGAACAGTATAGATGTGATACAGAAGCTTAGGCTGAAGCTCTTATTAATGCGGCTAAAGAAGATGGGCAATATACAGTAGTAAAATCAAGTAGTGAAATTAAAACTACAAAATCAAAAGGTGAAGTAATAGACGAGTGGAGAAGAGTGTTTATTACTAAAGAATTTACTTCTGAGAAAGAACCTACTGAACAAATTGTTATTTCTTACGAGGAGGTTTAATAATGGATAAAAGAATTGTAAGACATTTTCCTATTAAAATTAAAAAATTAAATGAAAATGCAGTTATTCCTACTCATGGAAGCGATGCGGCCGCCGGTTATGATTTGTATTCATGTCTAGGTAAATCTATATCAATTCCGCCACATGAAACAGTAAAAATTGGAACTGGTATTGCAATGTCTATTCCTAATAATTGTTGGGGTGGAATTTATCCAAGAAGTGGATTAGCTACTAAACAAGGATTGCGACCTGCTAATTGCACGGGTATAATCGATTCCGATTACAGAGGAGAAATAATCGTAGCTATTCATAATGATAGTCATTCTTATCAAATCATCTATCCTGGTGACAGAATAGCACAATTTGTTTTGATGGAAAGATTTTTATGTGATTGGGAAGAAGTTGAAGAATTAGATGAAACTGACCGCGGAGAAGGTGGTTTCGGTTCAACTGGTAAATAATTTAAATGCAACAAGTATTATCTTGTTGCATTTATTTTTTTACCTAAATTTGACTTTTAAAAATTTTTATGATATACTGGACTTATAAATAAGAAAGGTATATTAATAATATGAAAGTTTTAGCGATAGATGCAAGTAGTAAAAGCACAGGTATAGCAATTTTCTAGGATGAAAAATTAATTCATTACTAGTGTATTGTTGCTACAGATGGTAATTCTTTTAAAAGAATTATCAAAATGAAAAATAGAATTTTAGAAATATATAAAAAATATAAACCAACTAATATCATTATGGAGGATGTTTTACCATAGGATGTAAAGCATAATCAATCTGTATATAAAGTGCTAATATATTTACAAGCTATGATTGTATTAAGTTTATATTAGACCTATAGTTTATAGAATGTTTAGTTCTATACTGCAAGTCATTGGCGTAGAATCTGCGGGATAAAGACCGGCCGCGGTATAAAAAGAGAAAATTTGAAAAAAGCAAGTATGTAGTTAGTTAAAAATTAGTATGGAATCAAAGTAAATGATGATATAAGTGATGCTATTGGTTTAGGTCTTGCTTATGTTAAATAGCATGCAAGTGCATTTTAAATAAAAGAAAAAAGCCGTTCAATTGTAAAAAATTGAACGGCTTTATTTTTATGCAGTAGTACTATTTGCAGTTGTATAAGATGACCAGAAACCATTACTATTCATACCATTTCCTAATCTAACTTTAACATATTGATTAATAGTAGCTGGATTAGCATTAAATACTTTATAAGATATAAACTTTCTTTTTTTATTAGTTGCATTTGGATAAAAGCTATATCTAAATTTAAATAATCCTGGATTTCCGACAAAATTATCTTGTCCATCCATAGCAGACATAGCAAAACCTTGAAAAACATATTCATTATCTGGATTAATAACTCTCCATCCTATTCCTACAGAAGGATTCGTATATTGATCTCTCCAAGCTAACCAACTTCCTAAAACGTGACCAGAAAGAAATAACATAGGGCGCCATTGATAAATAGTATTATCTAATAATAAATTTTCAATATCTTGAAAAGTTGTTAAGCTTTTACATAGACTTAACTATGATGAAACAACTTTTTGATTACTTAAATTTAATGTATTTCTTATATATGTCGTTCCTGATGTAATAGAAAATTGAGGAGTACCATTTGAAGTTTTTGTCCCTATATAAAAATTATGTTCTGCCGCAGCTCCATATCGTAAAGTTCCAGATCCAGCAGTAGTAAATAAAGCTGTTATATATTCAGCAGTTTTTTGATTTTTAAAATTTAAAATAGATTGATTATAACTAGAAATTTTTGCAGCTGTTGTAGAACCACTAAAACTACTTAAACCATTCATATTAAAACCAATTACTCCATTTTCAACGAATAGTCCTGTTTGATTTTTATTAGTTTGTTTTATATCAATAATTCCATTAATGTCAAAATTGCCTTCCCATTTAGAATTATAAATAGTTCCTAATGAACTTCTTGCTTCTGATTGCAGTCCTTTACTTACAGTAAAATTCTCAGCAACAGTTGTTGTCCATGTTTTATTCGTTAAATCTTGCTGTACGTCAAAAACAACATTATAAGTATCTTCTTGTTGATCATTTAAATTTTTTAATTCAAACTTTAAAATACCTTCTTCGATAATAGTATTCTCATTTCCAGCATGAATATTTAAACTAATTCGATAAAGAAAACAATTTGCTGGAATTGTAAAATCTTTTGTTTCGTCTCCTTGATATACATATACTGTACTAGTAGCTCCTGATGTTGAATTATATATATCAAATCTTAAACTGGTAATAGGATTAGAACTATCTCCGAGTAAAGCATTATTTATATTATTTTTTATTGTAACAAGATAATTTGATGGTCCTGCTAAATTCTTAGAGTGATCATCAGATCCAAATAATACTATTGTATCGTTATTTCCTGCTAAAATGGCTCCAGTTACTTTCCATTGATAAAGATTATAACTAGCTGTAATACCTCTCTTTGTTCCTCCTGTAGCCATAACAGAAGCTAATATATTATCTTTATTATATCGTCTTACTGAAAAAGCATCTTTAATACGAGGTGCTGATAAAGGAGCATAACTCGTATCTTCTTCTATTTTCATACTTATTTTATTAATTTGGTCAATAATACTTCCATTTTCTTGAAAGTTTATATCTCCAAGAGCTTCTTCTAAAATACTACCATCATTTAAAGTAATATCTTTTGCTTCCGCTCCTACTGGAATAGGATTAGCTGTTCCAGTAATATTTATTTCTGAGAATCTTTCTCTCATATTTATCCCTCCTTTTTATAAGGTAATTCCTTCCTTTTTATAAAAGTTTTATATTATAATATTTTTTATAAAAAGGAAGGAATTTTTAATTAATTTTGTCCTTTAGTGAAAATTAAGTAAATGATTTATTTTCCAGAGCTTTTACTCTAGCTTCTAAATTAGCAATATCTCCTTCATTATGTCTAATTTGTTCTATATCATAACCATGTAAAGTAACTCCATCAATTTCAACCTAATAAACAGATTTTAAACTATTTACTTTTATATGACTTAACTGTGCAATTCTTCCATATAAAAAGTCTACATTAATAGTTTCTACTACTAAATTTTTTATATATCCTCCAACTGTTTCTCCGCTAGGAGTTCTTACTGTCCCAGGATTTAAAGTAGCTCCACTTCCAAGAGAGGTTGAACCTCCACTTCCTCCACTAGAGTGTAAACCTACTAAATCTATAACACTACGGCCTCCAATGCTTACATTAGAAAAACTAGCAGAACCATCTCCTCTTATCCACCAGTTTGCGCCTGATATTCCACTATTAGTAATTGTACAACTACCAATGTCTCCCGCTCTTGCATATAAATTTCCACCTGAATCTACATGAAAAGTCCTTCCTAGCCTTATTCCATCCGCACCAACATAAACTCCAGTTCCATTTATGTCCCAATAAGGAGTTCCTCCATTGCTATAAAGACCTTTATTTCCAAAATACCAATCACCAATATTACCGTTTTTAGCATACAAATACCCATCATGAGTTACATGAAAAACATTTCCTGCCCAAAAAGCATTAGGTGTATTAGCAGTACGAACAGGAGATAAACCTACATTATTTTTTTCTAGTCTATCTGCTTTTATTTGCCATCCACCTATATCACCTTGAGATGAATGTAATGTTCCATTATGATTTACATAAAAACTATCTCCAGCCCAAAATGCATGCTCTCCAGTAGAAGCCATACCTACGTTACCTTTATACAATCTATTTGGCTCAATAGTCCAACCTGCAATATCACCTTGCTCTGAATGTAAATAACCACGATAATCAACAGAAAAAATATCTTTATTACCATCAGTAACTTTAATAGCTTTATTAGTAGGACTACTATTATTAGAACTTAATGTAACATATCCTTTAGATAAAGAATCATTACCAATTTGCCATCCTGCAATATCTCCACCTCCAACAGCATGAATATGACCTTCAGGACTAACTTCAAAATTACCTGAACCAAACTTAATATGAGGATCTCCAGAAAATCTAATTTCCATTCCAGCTGATTTTCCAGTTGTCTTATCAATAGGATAATCACTAGATTTAATAATAGCATCTTCATTAGCTACGTCTATTTCTATTTGACCACCCTTATCAGCTAAACCAAAAGTAGCATTGCCAGTCTTCGCATCTAGGAAAATACTGCGGGCACCGGCCGCATAACCAAATAACCCAGTCTAATCTTTGAATTCAGTCTAATTTTTATCCTTCGTTTTAGTCTATCCCATGATAATACCAGTAAAACGATTATCTTTGTCCTTTTTACCAGCACCAACTTGAGGAGTTAATATATATCCATCCTCATTATTTATTTCAATAGCGGTTCCACTCCAATCATTTAAAGCTCTATTTTCATATCTATTCAACATAAAATGAATTGGGATATGAACTTGTGCAAATGGTTCATCTTCTTTTTTAATTGTTAATAATAAAGCATTATCTACTTGATTTCCTTTTGTAAATACATTAACAGGAACAGCAATACAAATATTTTCATTCTTTTTCGAAACAATCTATAATAATTTGCTTTCTCTCGGAAGAACTTCCCACTCATAAGTAAATTCCTCATTCTTATAATTAGTAACTTCTTCTTCAATATCATTTATAATTGTTTTATAAATATTTACTTCAAATGGATTTCCTTTTCTATAAGACGGTTTAGTTCCATCATTACTATAAGTAACATATCTAAATCCTGTATTAGGTTTTATGGTTACCCTATATTCATTTATACCTCGTTGTATTATGGATGAAATAGGTAAATCTGCATAATATTTATAACCATTAGAATACTATGCTTCAATAATATTAGATAGTCCTTCTCGAATGTAAGGTTTTTCTAAATTAAACTATCGATCTTTTAAATTACTACCTTCCTAAATTACTGGTTTAAAATCATTACTTAACATTGAATAATATTTATCTTTATTTAAATTATCTTTTAAAATTTTCCAATTTAAAATACCATTAATTTCTGTTTTTACTCCGTTATTCCATAACTAAGGTTCAATGATTAAATTATCTGATTCCCACTATCCATTTCTATAAGCAATAACAGGTTCTTTATTATCTTTTACTTTTAATTTAAATTGATATTTTGTACCATTGGTTCCATTCTATCCCTACTTACTAAAAGTAAAATTAGTTTTTGTAATAAAAGTTTGATCTTTATATTGCATAATTAAATAAATATCATTATTACTTAAACTATTATCATATGTATTTCTAATACCTATCGGTAAATTATTTTCAGTATCAGTAATATATTCATTACTTCCCATATCCAACATAGTATTTTCAATAGGAACCTTCCAAGTTACAGTAGTGCCATTTCGTAAATCTTCCTGTTTTATTTCATTTCCATTATAATATAACGTATAAGATAAATCAAAAAGTTGGTATGGTTCATCAATAGCATTACTATGTAAAGAAGCACCTTCTTCATTATAAAGAAAAGTCTGATCCCCATGATTTATAATTAACGTATATCCATTTGAAGAGGTAGGAGTATTTTTAATTTCAATAGAAGCAGTTCCAATTAATTGCTAAATATCATCATCTTTCTTTTCATAACATGAGCATCTAAAAGTACTAGAATTAATAATTTCTTGTAAATTTACATTATATAAAATGTTTCTTTCTAAATGTTGATTATTCTCATAACTAGATATAATTTTATTATATAAATCATAAAACTATTTATATGTTTTTTGATTGTCCTATTTTAAGAACCCAAAATCATTATAATATTTATCTACTTCACATGTCTAGTTCCAATAAGTTTCAACTCCAACAACATCTTCAATTTCTGCTCTGTTTTTTAAAGCCTTTACATATAAAACATTATTTTCTACTATATCTGTTGTTTTATTTTGATAATTACAAACTTGCCACTTAAAAATCTTATTTTCATGATTTGTTATTTCTTTTCTTTCTCCATCTTCTTCACTCCAAACTTGACAAATAAGATTAGGATGTCCAGCTGAATGATGGAAAGATGTTCCTTCGGAAGAAATTAATGTAACTTCATAAGTCGCTCCTTGATTAAAAATTAAAAACTATTTAGAATAAGATTTGTTATCATAAACAGCCACACATTTAAATTTTGTTTGTTTAGAAAAAGCAACATCTTCCTTCTTTATCTCAATAGAAGGAGAAGGGTTAAATCTATTCGGTGTTTCACTATCAGAAATAACCTTTTCATTAATACATCTCCATCCCATACCACCATAATTTAAATACTATGGATTTCGAGAAGTTATCTTTAAATCTTGTATAAACCAGTAAATTTGAACATTCTGCTATTCTAAATTTACTTCTTTCATTTTTACTCTAAGGTTAGCGACAATAGGGCGAGTATCATTGTCGCTAGAATCTTTGCCAAATGTATAACCACGTTCAGCCTTTAAAACAATAGCAACTGAAGATTTTTCACTGTCACTTAGTTTATAACTCCCATTTATTGCAAAGTTATAAATAAATATATCTGCGGCCGGTGGTTCCTCTCCCTACTCTACCTGATTCGGGAAATCCTAGACAAAACATACGATACGGTCGACCGCCACAAAATTATCACTATCAATCTAACAAGACACCACTTGATTAGATGCTGTTGTGTATTCATACGGATTACCAAAAAAGTTGTTATTATCAAAGTAATAATCTTGAGGTTCTTCAACGCCAGTGGCACTATTTTTCATTATTAAAGTTATTCTAATTCCATAATGCCCATTTCTTTTTTGATCATATGGCAATCCAGTCTGAACCGTACCAGTTATTTTTAAATAATTTGCATTTCTAATTTCATTAGCTATATTTTCAGATAAGGTAATAATATTATTTTCACCGTTTCTATTAAAAAGCTCATACTATTTAGTCTAATATGAACTCATTGCTATTGTATAATCATTAGAAATAAAATTTTCTCCCGTATCAAAATATTCTTCTCCAGTAAATTCTTCAATATAATTTGTTCCTAGCTGTTTGGTTGTTCCTAAAATAACTTTATATTCTTTTAAATTCCCATCTGGAACAAAAATATAAACTAAACTATCTTTACTATAAGACACTGAAGGAGAAGTTGAATATGCTTCTAATAAACTATCTTGATATTTTACTAGATATTTACCTAAAGAAGCATCTTTACATTCAACGATCGTACCTTGTATAGTTGAAGAGAATTCTGCTTTAGATATTTTTTTATCTGAAATTATATTAATTGCTTCTAATATAGCTTCAGATATTTGGTTTGAATTATTTAACATTAATAATCCCTCCTTTTTATATACTGTGGGGGCATTAGCCCCCACAGCTTAATTTCAAATCTTTCCCGCTTTTTGAGCGGCTACTAAAGTTAAATTATTAATAGCATCTATAATATTAGAAACATCTCTAGCATTAGGGAAGTCCGCATCTATATGTACAGTTTGATTAGCAATAATAGCTCTTTCTATATCTTTTGCTTTATTTAAAGCATTTGTATAATAGTTAGAACTTTCAGTGTGAAGTGCTTCTAATATATCATTTATATGAGATACATTAGACTATATAGTATCTAATATACTATTGACATTAATAGGAGTATATTCACTTTGACCAATAATATTACCAGTAGTACTTCCTGTATTCTGTAATGCTTCTTGATAAGCAGCCAAATCTGCTAAACCAATATTTGAACTACCAAATATAGCAGCAAAATCAGAACTATGCCAGTTAGGCTCATAAGGAGTATAATTTTGTAAATCTCCATATGAATTTCCATTTGCTACCCAAGAGTTAAGAACATTATCATTAGCTCTTTGTGCGGCTGCCTCTCGACTTAAAGAGCTTCCGATTAATTCTACATTCTCTTGATTAATAAAATTATTAGCAGCAGTTGCTGCCTATATTGCTGCTTGCTTAGCCCTTTCATAAGTTTGGATTAAATCATTTACACCATTTATAGTATTTTGTACTGCATTTAATTCTTGTTCGTAGCTATTAATCAATGCCTAATTATTATCTAATAATTGTTCTGCTTGACCAATAACAGTATTAGTATCATTAATAATATCTTCAAAATTAATTTGACCATTTCTTTCAATTTCAGCAATACTATTAATTCTTTCATCTTCTGCCTATAAAAATCTATTAATAGAATCTTCGAATAATTTACCGATTCCACCATCTCCAATTAATCCTTCGGTCATTTTAGATAAATAAGAACCCGCCTGAGGAATTAAATCTTTTAAAATATTAGTTTGTTCTGTATCAGACAATGCTTGGAATTGTTCTATATTGATTCCATAAATCTTTGCTAATTCTTCTGTACTAGATTGAATTAAATTATTTCTTATATTAGCATTATCCTCTAATAATTTATTAATTTGATCTCCGTAATATTTCTCTAATTCATAACTCTTTTGAAGTTTTTGTTCTTTAGATAAATTTTCATCTGTCCAAATATCTTCTAATTTATTTTTAATGTTTTCAGCAGACTTTTGAATATCACTTAAATTATCTACATAAGCCGCCTTATCGCTATTATATAAACTATTCTGAGCATCAGCAAGTTCTTGTTCTGCTTTGCTAATAGCTTCAGTATCAGCAGTATATTGATATGTATAATTACCTTGAGAATCTCTTCTTAATCTCAATCTATTTTTATTAGAACGAGATTGTTCAAGAGCTAAACGTTTCATTTCAATTTGAAGTAACGTATTTGCTCTATCTACATCATATTGAGTCAATCTCTATTTATCTCTTAAATAAGCTAATTGCTGTTCCATTAAATCATTTAAAGATTGCTGAGCAGCTATATCCCCATCATTATCATTAATAGCATCGTTAAAAGCATTTTCTAATTTATCAATTTCATATGCTGCATTGATCTTATCAAAGTATCTATCTGCTTGATCGTTTAATATATCCCATTCATCTTCAATATCATCTAAAGTATGTCCATCACCAAGTTTTAATTCAAAGTTTACAAGAATCTTATTGATAGCATTATTATATTTATCCATAATATTATCAAGAGCATCTTCAACCGTAGAATTTAAATCTTTTACAGTATCCACCAATGCTTCTTGTATTCTTCAAATCTATCTCTCGCTTCTTTATAGAGGTTAGAATCTGTTCCTTGAGTTTGAGCTAGCTGATTCATACGAGCCTGCTCTTCCGCCATACGACTATACCACAAATCTTTTTGTTTTGCAAGGAAATCTAATTGAGCATTATTATTTTCTTCAATTCTATCATAGAACTTAGCCATTTGATCATATGCTTCATCTCCGAAGAACATTTCCGTAATTTTCATATTATGATCAATTAAATCGCCCAAGTATTCATATTCATCCATTTGCTCATCAAAAGCATCTTGAGCAGCATCAATAGCATCAAAAATAGATTCCTTAATCTCATCTGCAATTTCTTTAAAACCTTCCATTTGATCTTGTAGATCATCAAAGATTTCTTTAACTTTTTCTAATTGCGCGGCCCGGTCTGTTATAGACATTTTAGCTAGTTGCTATGTAAAATAAGAACCGGAGAAAATTCCATTTTTATCTCCCATAACTTCCTTCAGGCGGTCAGTCAAATTCTGGATTGAACCGGTTCCCGCATTATTATAGTAAGAAGCAATATCTGCAAATCTAAATCTATTTAAACCTAGAATATCATCATCTCTAATCTCATTAACAATATCTTTCTGGAATTTATTCCAATCTCGTTTAGCCTTGGATAAATCAAGTTCCGCCTTAATCTTCAAGTCAAGCTATTTGACCTTTAAATCAATTTGTTCTTGAACTTTATCTATTTGCTCTTGTTGAGTCTTAGCTATCTCTTGTTGAAGTTTATCATAACGTTCTAAGTCTTTAAAAGCTTGATCCATTATCTCCTTAGCGTTATTTAAATAATCTTTATTGCTCTCTTGTTGCTCTGCGGTCATTTGATTCCATTTAGCAACTTTATCATTATACTCTTTTAAGATTTTGTCATGAGTAGTAAAATAATTATTTAAAGTGCCATCTTTATCAAATGTAGCACCATACTTTTTAAGATTATTAGCTAACTCATTTTGCTCATCTCTTTGAAGACCTAAACGTTCTCTGATAACATCTTTTTGTTTTTCAAGGATTTCTAATTGCTTCTATAAATTCTTTAATGCATCTTTACCGGTTAATCTTTCTTGCTATTTATTTAACTTAGTCATCTAATTAGCAAGTTTATTAGCTTTAACAGTATTATTACGATAACGATCAGCTTTATTAGTGGCGCCTTTAGCTTTATTAGGTTCTTTGGCTTTACCGCCACTACCTCCGCCACCTTTTTTACCGCCACCTTTACCGCCAGAAGATTTTTTATTTCCTCCAGTGCTATTTTTATGACTAATTTTACCTCCAGCAGACTTATTTCCTTCTGGAATAGTAATTTTCATAGCTGTAGTACTATTATCTTTTTTTACAGGATTTTCAATATTTTGAGGAGAAGCTTTCATTTCTGGGTATGTAATAGTTTCTTGGATAGGAGGCCCTTGAGAAATTGCAGGAAAAGGAAAAGGACCAGGAACCATTTGATAATTTAATGTTGGAAGATAAACACTTCCTGAAACAGAATGTTCTTCTACATCATAACCAGGAGCTTCACTCCAATCAGTTGTACTATTTGTTTGAGTCTCGGAAGAAGCATTAAATGCCATACCTAAAGCACTATTTTGAACAGAATTTTTCATCTGTTCTCCACCCTCAATAACCTAGTTCATACCTTCTATTGCGGGGGCCGCATCTACATTTAAAGGAACATTTAAGTCAGCCCCTTTAAACAAATTATCAATTTGTTCAATTGTCCAACCAGATTGATATAATACATTAGCTAAACTTTCTAAAAATTGTAAATCATCAGCTTCTAATTTTCCAGGTTCAATATTATTTAATCTATCTTCAGCTTCAGCAATAGATATTCCAACCTTATCTTGAAATTCCTAATCATCTACATCAATTTTTAAAAATTGCTCTTCCGTAAAAGCTTCATGCAAAGCATTTAAAGAATCTATATCTCCATCAATAACACCTTTTAATTCATCTAAATGGTCTTTTACAAAATTATTATCAATATAATCTTCTTCAACATCCAAAATATCTGCCATTGCTGTACGCATAGTTTCAAGAGTTTTTGCACTATCTTTATCTCCTAAAACTTCATTTAATCCACCTTCTTCTTTTAAAATTTGCATAACAGCAAGAACATCGGTATAACTTTTTTGTAATGTTTCAATAGCATTATTTAATCGAAGATACCTTGTTGCAGCATCTGTAGCAGTTTCATTATTTAAACCAGCATAAACCTATTCTCCAGCTTTGGCCATTTCTCTATAAGATTCCGCCACACTATCAATTTGTTCTGCTTCTAACCCATATTTTGCAGCATTTTCAGCAGAACGAGTCGCTAAAAGCAATGCTTGTGTAGCTTTAGTCTACTCTTCAAGATTTCCAGTTCTAATTGCTGAAATATATTCATTTAATTCATCTTTGCAGGAATCATATTGAGAAGCTAATTCTGCTAATTTATTTTTATAAGCGTCGTTAGTCAATAAGTGTTTACGATAAGCTTCTTCTAATAAATCTATTGAATTAATTGTAGAATAAATCTAAGCAGTAGCCTCAGCTTGAGATATTATACCTTTATCAACTTGATTTTGATA
>JAJMZN010018691.1:0-15755 GCA_023807165.1 Diplodinium dentatum
GAGGAAAAATATGAAAAAAGTGAATATATTCTTTATTATTTAAAGTTAATATTGCTTTTATTTATTTAGATTTAGATATAAAAAAATCTTAATTTTTAAAGAGATAGAATAATATTTATTTTTATTGTTTTTTATCGTATGTAAATAATTCACAGAATAATTATATTCTAAATAATATATATTTAGTATCTTTTTTAATTAAATAAATAATTAAATAAATAATTTTATTAATTAATAATTAATATTTTATATTTATAAAATGGCAAACTTTGATGAATTGATACCCAAAGTATCAATTTGGGATGTTGAAGAAGAAGAAATGCTTATCAACAAAATAAAAACCATGACAGAAGATTATCAACAAAAATGTAGCGAATTATCCATAAATCTCAACAATATAAACAGAAATTTACATCTTATTGAAGTAGACTTTTTTAATGCTTTAAATGGATTAAAAACTTTAAGTGGAAGCAAATTTATGGAACATATTATAGATGCAGATGATAAAAAACCCGAAGAAGAAGAAGATAAAAAAGAGGAGCCAGCTACAGGGGAAGAAAATATAAAAGATGAACATTTTAATAATGTTAATAGTATTCTCCAAAGGAGTCTTGATTTTATGGCTTTAAGAGATCAACAAAAATCACAAAATAAAAATAATCAAGAGGATGACACAATGAGTATGAATAGTAAATTAATGGATAATAATTTAACTAAAAATAATCGTGGTTTAAAACTTCCATTAATTATTGGAACAAATGATTTTATTCAAAATGATTATGTTGGCTTAGTAAATGATGATGATGAAGAAGAAGAAGATTTCAATAATGAAATAAAAAATGATGTAAATATACCAGTCCCCCCTGGAGAAAATCAAGGAGAAGTAATTTTAGGAAATAATAATCCTGAAGATTTCCATAATAAGATACAACAAAATATGGGAAAGCCAATTCAAAGACAAAGTATGTTTGATGAAAATAATAAAGAAAATGAACAAGAATTTATAAATCCTGCTTTAGCTATGCAAGTCGATGAGCAAGAAGATACTGGTCTTGGGGGATTACTTAGACATAGTTCAGTTAAAAAACCAAATCAAAATAATATGATGGGAGCTGATTCTCTTGGTTTAAATCAAAATAACAACATTAACAGAAATCCACAAGCTATGCCAAATATGAATTTAAGAATGTCTGCTGTAGGAGGAGGAAAAGGGCCAAGACTTGCTAATTTTCTTGGAAACAACAACATATTTGGAGATGATGACGATGATGATGATGGCAGTGGATTATTTGGCCGTCCTCAAGGAAAGAACAGAGGGCCTATGGGAATGAGTTTGGTAATGCCTGGCATGCCTGGTATGCCTGGAAATAATATGCTATTAAATGATAATATGAATAATAATCAAATGATGAATAATCAAAATTTGATGATGCAGCAAAATAATAATAATAATCCAAATATGATGATGCAGCAAAATATTAATTTAAACAATCTTAATCAAGATATAAATGCTCAAAATAATAATAATTTAGATGTTCAATTAAATAATCAGCAAATGCAACCAAGCCAAAATCCACAAGAAAATGAAAAATTACCACTTAATCAAAGAATGGTTATGGTTCCTAATCCATTATTATTAGCTATGCAACAACAAAATATTCAACCAAAAGTACAGGCACAAAATCAACCAGAAATGCAACCACAAGCACAACCACAAATACAACAACAAAATCAAGAAGAAGATAAAAATAATGATTTAAATAATAATCAAGATGCTAATAATTTCGAAGATAAAAGAAAAAAATTACAAAACTTATTTAGTGGACAACAAAATAGGGCTGCTATGAATAGTCAAAATAATCAAAATCAAAATATATTAATGAATCCAGAAAATAATGCAGATAATAATAATTTAGGAGCAAATATGAATATGGGTATGAATATGGGCATGAATATGGGAATGAATATGGGAATGAATATGGGCATGAATATGGGTATGAACAACACATTTAATCAACCTCAAACTATGGTAATGAATCCAATAATAAGTAAAAGAGAAATTGAAAATAATCAAAAATTAGAAAAAGCTAAATCAAAATTAAGTTCAATATTTGGAGATGATGATGAAGAAGAAGATGATATATTTTCTAGAAAAACAAATAAAGCTGATAAAATTGAAGAAAAAAGCCAAAATTTACAAGAAAGACTTAATATGCTAACCGCATCTCAATCTCCTTCTATACTTACTAATAATAAAGTAAATGATTTATTTAGTATGGATTCAAATACAAATGTAAATAACAATACAAATATAAATAACAATTTAAATCAAAATCAAAATAATATATTAAATAATACGAATACAAATGCATCTTTAAAACCTACAAAGAAAAGAACCTTTTTCGACGATGATGATGAAGAAGATTTTACTGCATCATTAAAGCCAAAAACAAATATTAATACAAATTTAAATATAAATCTAAATGCTCAAAATGTTCAAAATGTTCAAAATGTTCAAAATGTTCAAAATGTTCAAAATGTTCAAAATGTTCAAAATGTTCAAAATGTTCAAAATGCTCAAAATATCCAAAATATTCAAAATGTTCAAAATGTTCAAAATGTTCAAAATGTTCAAAATACTCAAAATGTCCAAAACCCTCAAAATGTCCAAAACCCTCAAAATACTGTCCAAAATATAATTAAAAATGAACCAAGAATAATTATGCCTAAACCAATGGGAATGAATTTAGTTCAACATCAAAATATCCCAAAACCAGAAACTAAGAAAAAGATTTCTCTATTTGATGATTTGGATGCAAATTCAAATAATTTAACACAAAATTCAAATAATAATGTCAATGTAAATGCAAATGTAAATACAAATATAAATGTAAATATAAACAATCAAACTACTTCTGTAAAGGCACCTATATCTTTATTCGATGGTATTGATACTGCACAAAAACCACAAATTAATGTCCAACAAAATCCTAATCCTAACCCAGTTATTAATAATCCTGTATTAGATAATCAAAATCAAAATAATAATCAAGTTAAACCAATAGTTCAACAAAATCCGCTGCAACAAAATATTCAAAATATTCAAAATCCTCCTCAACAAAATACTCAAAATATTCAAAATCCACCTCAACAAAATATTCATAATCAACCTCAACAACAACCCCCAAAAAAAGTATCATTATTCGATAATTTAGACACACAAAAACCAGTAAAGAAAAAAGCTTCTTTATTTGATGTTTTAGACGCAAATCCAAAACCATCAAATTCATCACATATTAATCCTCCTCAAACTAATACAAATATTAACATTAATTTAAATGAAAAAAAAGAAGAAACTCAAGTACATCCAAAACCAGCAAAGGTTGAAGAGTATCCAAAAAAACTTTCCTTTAATGAAGATTCTGCTAACAAAAAAACAGGAGGAAATAAAATGGCTTCAAGATTTGAACATATGTTAGCTGAACAAAAGAAAGAAGAAAGAAAAAGTGTTCATGCTGCCAAGGCCCCAAAAAAATTAGATTTTGCATCAAAAATATCAGGTTTAGAAAATGTACTCGGGAATAGAATGGCTATGGGTGGGAATGTTTTTACAATGCCTACTGGAGGAATTAAATCTTTAACAAATACTGGAGCTGATATAGTACATGATGGAAATGAAAATAATGATATTGAAAATATAAAGACTGAAGAAAAAGAAATAAAAGTTAATAATGCAACTGCTCTTATTGAAGAAACAAAAATACAAGAAACTTCATATGAAAAACAATTAGAAAAAAAGAAAGAAAATACTGTTGTTGTAAAGAAAAAGAAACCCAAAAAAAAAGCATTTAATTCTGATTTAAATGAAAATGAAAATAATGAGATTAAAGAAGAAAATATAAATGTAAATAAAGTTAATAATATGTTTAATTTTGAAAATAATAATACTCATATTAATGTTCAAAATCCTTTACAAAATTCAGGATTAAATCAAGAAATTCCTAAAAAAGAAGCACCAAAAATTGATTTATTTGCAGATATTAAGCCAAAAGAAAACAAACCTTTTTCAATGAATAATTTATTTGATAATGCTCAACCTCCTAAAAATACATCTAATGTTAATAATATAAATAATAATGATGCAATTAATCTAAATTCAAATAATATTAATGTTGATCAAAAGCCTGCTCAACCTAAACTTAATATTGATAATTTATTTAATGAGCCAAAACCTGTTAAAATACCATTAAATATGGATAATTTATTCAATAATAATAATACAAATAATAACGTTAATATTAATTTAAATACAGTAAATCAACCTAAAGTTGAAACGCATGTCAATTTATTTAATGAAAATCCAAGTACATCTCAAAATTCTGGAAATATGAATAATCTATTCAATCAAAATACTAATAACAACATAAATAATAATAATCCACCTTTACAAAATACTTCCAATAATATATTATTAAATACTAATCCCAATAATAATGTTGATCAAATGAATACTACTCAATCTCTTCTTAATAGTAACTTCTTTTCAAATATATCTAATAATAACCAGGAAAGCAAGCCTAATAACGTTATAGCTGAAAGCAATCAGAATCAAAATCCCCCAGTAAATAATTTATCCAATCAATCTAATCCAATTCAAAATCAACAACAAGAAATTAATATAGTACCACCTAAAATTAATTTATTCGCAAGTGAACAACCAAAAGAAGAAAAACCTTCTTCAATGAGTAATATGTTCTTTGAAAATAATCAACCAAAATCATCTAATTTAAATACAAATAATTTATTTAATAATAATTTGAATAATAATACAAATAATGTCTTGACTAATCCTCCAAATCAACAACCAACTTCAACTTCTAATATAAATAATTTATTTAATGATAATATGGCTCAACAACAACAAAATGCTCAGCCAAATCAAAATCTAAATAATTTATTTGAAAATAATACTCAATCTTTTCTTAATCAAAATAATATAAATAGTCAAATAAATAATAATCAACAAAATGTAATGCCAACATCCAACAACACATTTGATTCAAACAATAATAATAATCAAAATATACAAAATCAAGTTCAAACACAACCACAATCTCAACCAAATTTATTCAATCAAAATAATAATGCTGAGCCTAAAAAAACATTTAAGGCTATGTTTGAAGATGATGATGATAAATTTAAAAAGCCAGAAACTTCTAGCAAAACTCAAATTGATAAAAGATTGAACTTCTTATTTGATGATGACTAAAATTAGTAAATAATTAAATAAATCAATTTATTAAAAATTATTAAATTAAAAAAAAATAATTAGTTTAATGTTTATTCACCATATAAAATTTGTTTTAAATAATATTAAAATTATTGAATATTTCCATTCCATTATTTATAATTCTATTTAATGGAATAATTAATAGTAAATAATTGTGTTTTTTTAAAAAATTATTTACCAACACAACAAAGAGAAAATTATATATTTTATTTTTTAATATAATGTTAAATAAAAAAATTAATAAAAAAAAATTATATTATAAAATGGAATCAATGAAAGAAATGAAAGAAACATCAACTTGCTTCATCGGGTTGGACAAGTCAAAAATTGATGAGACATTATTAGAATCAGATGAATATTCTGCAGAAGATATTTTCATAAAGAAATTTCCATCAAATAAAGAGGAAGGTGATACCCCTTCGGAATCAAAAGAAGAAAATAAATATCTTGCTATTCTTAAAAAGAATGGCTTTCAATATTCTGGTTCCCTTAATGATAAATTCCAGAGAAATGGTTATGGACTTGAATTATTTAACAATGGAGATAAATATTTTGGTCAATTTGATTCTGATCTTAGAAATGAAAATGGAATATATTATTTTGCCCCAACAAAAAATAGTGAAAATGAAAATTCTCAAAATGTTCAAACTGAATGCTATTTAGGACAATGGAAAAATAATTTAAAAGATAAAAATGGTATATATATATGGATGGATGAACCTGAAGAAAATTTAGATTATGATGAAGCCAATTTTGATGCCTATATAGGTGAATTTGAAGAAGAAAAATACGTAAGGGGAACTTATATAAGTAAATTAAACAAAGAATATTATATATATCATGGTAATTTTAGTAAAGATGGAAAAAAGAGTGATAATAATGCATATTGCTTCTCTTCTAAATTAAATAAAATGTTTCATGGGAAAATTATGAATGATATTTTAGATAGCGGATATTTAGGTACTTTTGATGAGGACGGTGAACAGGTTATAGAAATTGTTTATTGCAAATTCAATGAAGATGGGAGTGTTAATGATGTAATTGAAGAAAAAAAATTAAATGAGGATGATATTGAGGAAGAAAAGAAAAATCTTCTTAATTTTAGAAGTATTATTTTTGATGGGGATTATTTTGGTAAAATTTATAATAAATTTACTAAAATTAAAAATAAAATTGATAATTTGGATGATATGGTTAGTATTTTAGAAAGAGAAGAAAATATTGCTGTAGTTGACACAATTTTAAATAAATATAATAAAAAAAATATTTATTATGATATTGAAGAGAATTTTTTTGGAAGAGAAATGTAAAAATTTTAATTTATTTAATCTTAGTAATCTTAGATAATTATTTAATTATTTGTTTTATTAATTAATTTAGTTTTTTATGTTAAAATTTGAAAATATAATTTTATTATATAATATTTAATTATCACAAATTATGAAATAGCTCCCCTCAAAATTTGGTCAATTTCAAAAAATTATATTTCGAAATAACTACGCCCTTTCAAAAAATGCCTTGCTCTGTAGTCATGGAAGGGAGTTATTTCGATATTTACAGTATTTTAATTTATAGTTAATTTAATTTTTTAATTATAACTATTAAATTGAATAATTAGAAATATTGTGAATAGTCACAAATTTACGGCTATTCATCTTATAAATTATTTATAGGAAAGCATAAATGATTGTTAATTTTTATAATTTAATAAAAAACTTATATTCAATTATTTTTTAATTTATAATAATCCCTTATATATTAATAATAATTAAAAGAAGTTAAAGAATTTTTAAATAATAACAATTTTATATCCCCTTTTTAATTATAAAATGAAATCAAATAATATCCCAATAATATCCTTTTATATTCTATATAGAATAAAAAAAATGATTATTTTAAAATTTAAATAATTATCTTTAGTCACGAAATGAGGGTCCTCAGGAAATAAGAGCCACCCTAAAATCGCGTCATTAGTTCCCTTATTTTTAAAAAAAAGCCATTTAGGAATTTTATAAGAATCCTTCCCCTTATTTTGGGGCATCAAACCCTGAGGGGCCTTTTTTCATGATTTATGGTAATCAAATTTAAAATAATTATGTTTGAAGAGAAAGAAAAAGAAAAACTGAAAAAAAATAATGATAAAAAGAAGAAAAAAGATAAATCAAAATCATCAAAATCAAAATCTAAAAAAGAAGAAACTCCAGATATGTTATATTCACTAAATAATATAGAAAAAATTAAATCCCCCCAATATGATAAAATAATACTAGATCTATATTATAAGATAGATTTATTCAATTCAGATAAATCACACAATAATTTAACAGAAGCTCAAAGTCAAGAATTATTAAAAATTTATAATAAAATGAATGGAGCTTCTACATCAGACGAAGAAGAAAGTGAAGATTCCCAAAGTAATATAATTATAGAAAAAAAATCGAATAAAAAAAAGAAAAAAAAGAAAAAGAAAAAAAATAATAAAATAAGAAGTGATGGAATGCGTTTATTATTATCTTTAGAAGTAAAAGAACCCTCATTATTATATAGTCCATATCAAAAGATAAATAAAAATAATAATACTTTTTTTAACACTTATTTATATTCTATACATGTTAATAATGTAAATTATGTTAATCATGGATTTATTTTTTCTATTGATTTAGGAGATATAATAACTATAAAATTACATTAATATAGCGAACAATATCCCCCTACTTAATCAAAATTAACTTTTTTTGTTTTATCAATTTATTTTTAAATCATATACCTACTTAGTTCCCCTTCTCAAAAATTATACTAGTTCTAAACAGGAGGGTACTTTCAAAATTTTATGATAATTGATCATAGAACACATAAAATTATATATTGTAAATTAAGAAAAATAAAAGATGTTTTATTGGATCAAAATCAAATGAAAATAATATTAACTTATCATTATTATACTTGTCTTAATTTGTTACAAGGTAAAAAAAATGCCAAATGCGAAAAAGAAATAATTACTTTATTCCTCGGGCTGCTTTTTTCCAGAATAGGAAGAGATTGAGAAAAAAACCGAGGAGGGGTTATATCTTGAAGATTTTAAAAATTTATGTTAATTTTAATAAATTAGTAAAAATAGGTATGGAGGTCTATATTTTGAGGAAAGAATAATTTTCAGGCAAAAAAAAAGTGGGAGTTTACAATAGAGGGGCTATTTTCCCAAGAACATGGTAATTTATATTTAAACAATATGGACAACAAAGAAAAATATAAAAAATATTTTTTTGTGCCTTTAATTAAAGAAAAAACGAATTATATTTTGGATTTCAATAAAATAAATAAATGCTTAAATTACATTGCTGGAAAATATACTAGAGAAAATTTCCCCAGATTTTCTGAAATTATTGAAAAAAAATTGAAAGAGAAATATTATAATAAAAAAGAAAAAGAAAAACTAATTTTAAATACACTTAAAAATACAATTATAGAAATTCTCTTTGGTTTGCCTCCCCCTTTAGTAAGAGAAATCTTTTTTATTTTTCAGGGTGCAGTTTAATGCAAAATACGAGAAAGATTTATTAACAATAAAATATTTAATAAAATTTAATAAACAAATATATAAGAGACATTAAAATTAGGATGCATACTTTCTAAAAATGGGGTGCAGGCCTATGAGAAATATGCAAAAATTAAATTATGGAGCAGGCAGGACTAAAAAAGGGGAAAGTTAAAGGGAAGGCAGCCTATGAGAATTATGATATTATTACTGATTATAAAATAAATAGCTTATATGAATTTAATGATGTAATTTATAAATATGATAATATGGATACTTTTATTAATAAATTTAAACTAAATATATATATAAATATTTTTATTTTATTTTTTATTTTAAATAAATTAAAAAATATGCTTTTAAAAATAACACATTAATTAAAAATTTAAAAAATCAACTAATATCGAAAATAAAAGAGCAAAAAGAAGAAATAAATATTAGTAATATATATGCTAATTATATTGTAGAGGAGTTGCCATTAGATGTTAATGAAATAAAACTTGATTTAGGTGGGATAATTGGCTTTAGGGAAATACCAACAAAATATAAAATTAAAATTAAAAATGAAGATGAAAATTATATATCTTGTAAATTTGGTTCATTTCTTCTTAATAAAATAAATTATATATATATAATAAATATTATAAAAAATGATTTAAAAAAAGAAAATAAAAGAAGTAATAGTATAAATAATTCGAATGAAAAAAATAAATTTGCTAAAATTTTACCTCCAGATAGAACTTTTTCTTATTTTATAGATAAGTTAGATATGGAAACATACGAAAAACTTCCATCAATTTTTACAACATTAGAAGGTTTAATGAAAATAAAACAATTTGTTCATGATTTTGATTTATTAAAAAATAAATCAGAAGAAGAAATAAATTTTATACAAAATCATGAATATTTTTTATTGTGGGCATTTACTACTATAGGGTGTCTACAAGATTATAATTATGAAACTCTTGAAACTTTAGGGGACTCTATTTTAAAAATGTTAGCAACTATTTTATCATATCATATACATGAAATTGATAATAAGGAAGCAGAATTATCAGAACTAGTATTTAATCTTTTTTTATTTAAAAAATGAAAAAATTGATTTATTTAATCATTATCTTTAAATATTTTACATTATAAAGCTTAATAGAGCTACTATGATTTGCAATTTACATTTATTTGATATTGGAAAAGATAAAAAGTTATATAATTATATATGTGATTATCCTAAGGAAATAACTGGTTATAACTTTCCTTTGCAAACCGAGTATTTATTAACTAGTAAAATAAATGTTACAGAAAAAATAATAGCAGATTTATTTGAATCTTCTCTTGGAGGAATATTTCTGACAACCAGAAATTTAGTAGAATGCTTTAATTACCATTTTCCGAGAAATAATCCCCCCTTGGAAAATCCCCCATAAAATTTTGGATTTCAAATTTAAAAATTGTCCCTGAATAATCCCCTCTATAATTTTTAAAAATTTAAACCGATTTTATTAGATTACATTCTAAATTTTTTTTGGAAAATAGAATATGCCATCCTCCAATAATCCTCCACTCAAAAAAATGTCTAAATTTTCTATAGATAATTTCTAGGAATAAGGTAATATAAATCTTATAATTATATCTATTCTTCAATTATAGAGATATGAAGAAGATTTATGATAGGAATAATCAAGGTTTATATTTTATTATTATTTTTATCAAAGCATTTACTAAATATATAAAAAACTTAAAATTATAGTAGTAGAAAGGGAAGTTCCAATTTTGAGTTATTTCGGTATTTTAAAAAATTTGATATTCCGTTTGTTGAAGAAGGCAAAAAAAAATACAAACAAACAAAAGGAATTTTTAAAAGAAGTTCAATATATGATAATCAAAAAACATATTCTGATTTAGTACATTTAAGTTATAATGATTTCGATAAAAAATTATCAAGTTTCAAAAATTATAAATACCCTTTTAGAATAAATGATATTATTAACTTTTTCTTATTTAAAATAATTTATATTTATTAAATTATTTCCAATTTAATAATATATATTAAATTTCTAAGGATTAATATTGATAAATTAGAAAAAAATATATGTATAAGAACTTTAATGTCAAAATATTTATTAGCATGTGTGGAAAAAAGTAAAAATTATAAAGGTAAGAAACCTCCATCTTTAGAATATTTGCAAGAATGCAGAATTTTTTATAAATTTAATAATTTTAATACCCTAGAAAAAGCGATGACTTTTAAATCTAAAAATTTATCAAATTCTCAAAATTATGAAAAATTAGAATTATTAGGGGATAGTATTGTAGAATGTTTTATAAGCCAATACACATTTTGTCTTTTTAGTCATTATTTATTTAATGATAAAGATGATGAAGAAGATAAAAAATATAGAGAAAACCAAAAAATAAATGGGGGAGGAGAAAAAGAAAAAATGATAAAAAGTAATGCAGAAATATTTAATAATAAATATATGACACATGTAAAATCATATTTATGTTCAAATTATTTTATGTGTAAATTAAGTGTTTTAATAGGTTTACCACATTTTATCCAATTTGGTTCAAATGATATAACCAATATTGATAATTTAAAAAAATTTTTAGAATTAAAAAATATAACAAAATTAATGGAAAGTGATATGAGTAATTATGCCCCTACAGATATTTATCAGCCTAAATTTATTGCAGACCTTTTTGAAGCTATTATTGGGGCTATATACGTTGATTCTGGGCTCAAAGAAGCCTTTGATTTTTTACATATGATATATGGCCCTTCTATTTGTTATTCTTGTTTATTTTTAAAAGAATTACCTTTTTCTATTGTTGCTGATTTTACTGAAAGATGTAGTAAAGAGATTAATATTGTTCCTTCATTTAAAAAAGTTGGTGAAAATGAGGTTAATGAAAATGGGCTAAGTTTTGATAAAAATAAATTTTATTTAAAATTAGAAATTGGAAACTTATTTACCTCTATTGGGGAGGGGGACAATGAAGAAAAAGCTAAAGAAAATGTTTCTGAAGAAGGAATTAAATTTTTAGATAATATGAAATATAGAGGCCCTCAAGATTCTAAAAAAAAGAAATAATATTTTATAAAATAATAAATTTATTTATTCAGATAAATTTTAATTATTTTTATTTTTTAAATTTAATAAATAAAATATAAAATTTATCCCCTTTTTTTTAATAAAAATTTAAAAAATTATTTTTTAAAAAATTAAAATCTTAAAAATATCTTAAAAATAATCTATAATAATATTATTACTTACTATAATCTGCAAGTACATGAAAATTTCTAAATATTGCCTTGTCATTTATATTACTAAATACAGCAACTGGGACAATCCATTCTTTATTATTATAAGAAACATCATCTATAGTAAAGGAATAAATACTTTTTTGAACTTTTAATTGCCTAAATTTAGGAGAATAAATAAAAGTTAAATTATCCCCTTCTCTAATAGGTAAAGAACCTTTTATTTTTTTATAAGTCATAGAACCTTTATTCCATACAACAATACAATGATCATTTGTCAATAAAAAGCTTATTTTATTTTTAATGCTTTCTTTTTTATCTACAATTATTTCAACATTTTGTTTCTCATTTTTTTCATCCTTTTTTTTCCTTTCCCCTATTCCTATACTAAACCACCCAGAGGCTTTTTCTAATTTTACTTCCCATTTTATTTTTTTATTATTTATAATATGACCATCATATATATATTTAAATTCTTTTAATTCTTCACTATTTTCTTCATATTCATTTTTTTTATTACCGTAAAACCTTTTTCATGGGGGAAAAATTATTAATTCCGAAGTCATTTTTCAAAAATTTCAGAATTTTGAGGGGGGAATTATTAGTTCCCACTTCATTTTTCAAAAACTGCCAAATTTCGAAAGGGGGAGAATTAATAAGAGGGGGAATTAAATAGGGTTTTATGGTATTTTCTTTTTCTTTTTCTTTTATTACTTCTTTTTCTTTTTCTTTTATTATTTCCTTTTCCTTTTCATTTTCTTTTTCTTTTTCCTTTTCTTTTATTATTTCCTTTTCCTTTCCATTTTCATTTTCTTTTTCTTTTTCCTTTTCCTTTTCCTTTTCCTTTTCCTTTTCTTTTTGGCTTTCTTTTGAAGTACTCCCTTTACTTTCATTTTCATTTTCTTTTTCATTAATTGGCTCATTTATATCTATATATTCAGTTTTTTCAGATTTTCCTATCACCTTATCATTTTCTTCTATTATTTCTTTTATTTCTTGTTCATTCTCATCTAAAGCAATTATTTCATTTACATATTCATTATCCAACTCCATTTCTCTTATATCAGCATTATCCAAAGATATAGTTTTTTCCTCTTTTTGAGTACTAGTTTTATTATTCGAATCAGATATATAATATGGTTTAAAATCTGAATCCTCATCATCGCCCTTTTTCTCTTTCATACCCTTTTTTCTTCCTCTTTTTCTTAGGAATTGCTTTTTATTATCATCTTCTTCTTCAATTATTTCTACTTCTTCTTTTTTTTGATTGGATTTGGGCATACTCTGGTCCTTTTTTTCTTCTATTTTTGTTACAAAAATATTTGTTTTTTTTAAAGAATTTCTTGTTTTGGAACGATCTACTTCTTTAATATTTTCATTTATATTTTCTTTAATATTGTCAATTATGTTTTCTTTATTACCGGAGTTGATAGAATCTTCCTCCCTTTGAATAGAGTATGCCCCAAAATTTTTATGGGGTAAGAAAAAGTCAAAAATCAAAACAAAAATTTCATATAAAATTTTATAATTCCTTTTTATATTGAGAAAAAAAATTTAGGATATTCATAAGCAAAAAGTGGTGGGTAGGGCAAACTCAAATTATACCGCCTTCAAAAATAATGGGGCATGACTACTTCATTTAAGGTATTTTCTCTTTTATTTTCCTTCATTTTTCCATTTTTATTTTCTTTATTATTCTCTTTTTTGGTTTCCTTAATATTTTCTTTTTTATTTTCTTTAATATTTTCTTTTTTGGTTTCCTTAATACTTTCTTTTTTGGTTTCCTTAATACTTTCTTTTTTATTTTCTTTAATGTCCTCCTTTTTGCTTTCCTTATTATTTTCATTTATATTTTCTTTAATATCTTCTTTTTTGCTTTCCTTAATATTCTCCCCCTTATTTTCTTTATTATTTTCTTTTTTATTTTCTTTATTAATTTCATTTTTAATTTCTTCATTATTTTCCTTAATTTTATCCTTACTTTTCTCATTAATATTTTCTTTTTTATTTTCATTACTATTTTCGTTTATACTTTTTTTATTATCTTCTTTAATACCTTCCTTAGGGCTTTCTTTAATTTCTTCCTTTTTTTCATCTTTTATATCTTCCTTAATAACTTCTTTTTTTTCTTCTATAACAACTTCTTTTTTTTCTTCTTTTTTTTCTTCTTTAACAACTTCTTTGTTTTCTTCTTTTTTTTCTTCTTTAACAGCTTCTTTGTTTTCTTCTTTTTTTTCTTCTTTAACAACTTCTCTTTTATCCTCTATTTTGTCTTCCTTTATTTCTTTAACGTTCTCTTTAATATTTTCTTTTATAGTGTTTTCTATTATATTTATTGAGTGAGTTTCATCCAATTTTTTTTTCTTATAAATTTTATCTTCACTTGTGCTTGAAATTTGTCCTTTATTTGTTTCTTCGTGGTCACTTGATATTTGAGTTTCTTCATTTTTAATGATTTTTTCCTTATTTATATTTATGCTATTTTTATTTTCTTTCTCTCCTTCTTTTGCTTTTTCTTTTCTTTTTCTTCTTCTTTTATTTTTTAGTAAATTAAGAGCAGTTTTATTGATGTTACTATTATTATTCAGAGTGGTCTGATCACCTATATTTAATGCACTTTTTATTAGGTTTAATTCTTGTTGGAATTTAACTAAATATACTGATTCAAATAGTTCTAATTTGCTATTTAGTTTATTTAAATTTAAGTATATATCATAATTTTGTTTTTGTTCTTCTTTTTCTTGAGGATTATCTTGTGGCTTTTCTTGAGGTTTTTCTTGAGGTATTTCATGCGGTTTTTCTTGAGGCTCTTCTTTGGGCTGTTCTTGGGTACGCTCTTGGGGTTTTTCTTGAGGAATTTCTTTTTCTATTTCCATTTCATGAGGAAGGGAATTAACCTATGTTACATTTTAAATTAAAACATTAATGATTTATTATTTTAGAAAAGTAAAATTTAGAAAATTATTTTTATATTTATGTTGTAGATAATAAGATATTTATAAATATATATATATTTGATTTTTTACCAAAAAAACATATTTAATATTTAATCAATTAAGCAAATTTGTAAGTTTGGTAATAGTTTATTTATTTTTTATATCAATAATAAATAATTTATAAAATTTATTTTTTAAAAAAATATCTTTTTGAAAAGTTTAATATTATTTATAAATTAATTACCACAAATCCCGAAATAATTCCCCCCTGACTATTGGAGCATTCAACTTTTTTTAGAAAGGGTAAACTATTTCATAAACTATTCCATAATTTTTGAAGAGATAGTCATTCAATTTTATATTTTTACTTCAATTTTTTATTTAGCTTTTTTTGATTTTTTTTTAAATTCTGAGAGAGAGGGAGAGGCTCAATTTTATGGGAGAGATTTTTTTTAAAATTTACGGTAATTATTTAAATATATTAGTAATTTATTACTATACAATAATAAAGATATCATTAAATAACATACTTTAAAAATTTATTTGAATATAATATCTTTTATATATGAGTAAAAGCTTATATCTATTATAAATTATAAAAATGTCTCATATTTTTAAAAAAATTATAAAATAAATACATTATAATGGGATAAGGGTAGCTTCTTCTATTAATATGGTTTTTTCATTATCTTGTGATTCCTTAATTGACTCTGTCATTATATTTATTAAAAA
>JAJMZN010018692.1:0-15585 GCA_023807165.1 Diplodinium dentatum
CAATGGTCCCCCCTTGGTTTTGATGTGCAAAATTTTTTTCTTATTTTTGCCCCTCCCCCCTCAAAAATAAGGACCGGAGGAGGGGGGCAAAAATAAGGCAAATAAGGTAATTAAATAAAATAAATAATATAATTAATATTATTTTAAGTAAATGAAATAAAAATATTATTTAATTATAATTATTTATTACCATATATGACTGATTAGAACACCTCTCCTCCCCTTAAATTTCGAATTTTTGAGGGGGAGATGTTATATTCTGTAATTAAAAATTTATTATTTTTAATGGAACCTTCTAATTTAAAAGAAAAATACTTATGAAGAATAGCTTTTTTTATCGGGGGGATGTTATATTCTGTAATTTTTTTGAAATTTTTGAAAAAATGTTGAGGGGATGTTCTAATTAGGGGGTGTTCTATTCAGTCATATATGGTATTTTTTAATGTTTTTAACAAATCTTATTCTTTTTTTAATTTAACTATTAAATTTTTATTAAAATATAATAATTAATATAAATACAAAAAATAATTATCTTTTAGGACACAATATTCCCCCTAAAAAACATTTTAAAAATAAAAAATTAATGGGAAATAATGAACCTCTTTCACTCTTTTTTATGACTTAATAAACCCCCCACTTAAAAAAATGAAAATTTTCAAATTTTTTGGGACCTTTATTATCTCCTCAACAGTAATTAATTTTATAAAATAAAATTAATTTTAAACCTAAATCTATTTGGTATATTCAAACTTTAAAATTTATATATTAATATATTTAAAATATTTTAACATCCCCTCTTCCAGGGCTTTTTAAAACTAATATTTTATAATTTCTTTGTTCATTTTTATCTTTTATATTTTCATTATTTTTTTCATCGTTAATTTTAACCATGATTAAAGCATGGTCCATTTCTTTACTAAAATGAAAATCAATAAAAGTATCATTAATTTTTGCACTTTTTGTAATACAATTTATATTTAAATCGACTAAATCATATACATCAATTGACTTGTCATTTTTATTATATATAAATACATAATCTTTATTAAAATAATCACTATATTTTTTTATTCCATTAGGAACGATTTCATGTGTCAAATTAACTTCTTTAATAAAATGAAAATTAATAGAAAAAACGCATAAACTTTTTCTTGATTTAATATAAAATATTAAACTAGGTAATGGGCTATGGAAAATAATAACATTATCTGCATATAAATTATTATTAGTAGTATTACTATTATTAAATATATTTGCATTTAATCTATATGAATTAAATAATTTACATGTTGGAAGTGTATATAAATTAATAAAACCTTCTTTGTCGCAAGTAGCAAAAATACTGTATTTCTCGGTTTTAAGGTTTCATTGGGAGGGGGTGGACATTTAGTCTAATTTAGTCTATCTAATTCAAGGGAAGCCTTAGGCTATGGGGAGAACTTAAAATACGATAAATACGGTATTTAAATTTTCATTTAAATCAATTGATGTTATCTCTTTTTGATTATCATGTAATGTCTTATGTAAAATCCATTCTCCTTTATTTAGTTTATTTATAATAAATATATAAATTGTTCCAATTTTATTCGCACATATAACGAAAGTTTCACTTAAATCAATTTTCATATGAGTTATTGGATTTATAACACCTGTTGAAATAATATTTATATTTTTTTGTGATTTTTCTTTTTTATTTACTGAATCTTCTAATTTATTTATTAAAATATGTCCATTCCAAAAACCACCTAGGGCAATATAATTTCCTTTATCATAAATTATTGTTGGGGCTTGATTTGGATTCATTCTATATTTTGGTAAGAACAAAATTTTATCATATTTTGAAATTGTTTCTTTATTTGTAGAATTCTTATTATCTTCTTCATCTTTGACTTCTGTTTCTTCTTCAGAATTATTATCTTCATTATCGCTTTCATTATTTGCTTTATTAATATTTTCATCATTTTCATCATTTTCTTTATTTTCTTTTATTTCATTAACTCCTTTTGATTCCTTATTTTCTTTATTTTCTTCATTTTCTTTTGTTTCTTTATTTTCTTTATTTTCTTTTATATCTTTTGTTTCTTTATTTTCTTTTGTTTCTTCATTTTCTTTAATATTTTTATTATCTTTAATTTCTTTATTTTTATTATCTTTATTTTTTGCATCTTTATTAATTTTATTAGCTTTATTTTCTTTAGTTTCTTTATTTTCTTTATTTTTATTTTTTTTGAAAAATCCTTTTTCATTTGTTTTTGAAATAATTTTAATTTTATCTTCATATAAAAATAAAATTTTTTCATTTTTTACATCTTCATTTTTTTTTAATGAAGAAAAAATTTTAAAAGGATCACCTTCTAAGAAAACTTCTGCATCTTTTATTTCCAATTCTTCATTCATATTCCATACATCTTCTTTTTTTCCAGTTTTTATCTGAAAATTGTATAAAATTGGCTTTTTTTTCAAATCTTTAACTGGATATCTCTTTGCTGCATCACTTTTAAAAAGTTGGCTTGGGGTAACTCCAAATTCTACCATTCTTTTTTGGTAAACTTTTTCATTTTCGTTAGCTTTTTTATGAATTTCGTCAAAATCTTCATAAGTTTGTCTAATAAATAAATTTCCTATAATTTTAGCAGCTTTTCCTTTTTGTTTACTACCAAAAATAATATTAAACCATTCATTTATTTTTTCACTTATTTCAGCAGATTCGAGTAATTCTCTATGCTTTTTTACAAAAATATAGGCATCTCCTCTGGACCAGGGGGGCATTTCTATATCATTTACTAAAACATTTTTTTTTGTATTTTCATCAACTACTTCTCCTAAATTTAAATTATTTATATTATAAAACATTTCTGGTAGACAGAAAAATTCAGGAATTAATTCTCTTAAATCTGATTTTTGAGTCATTGCACACTCAAAGCTATTTGATAATGAATTAAATAATCTATTTGGATCATCAAAATTTTTCCCTTGCAATTCAATTCTTATATAAGAAAAAGGAAAAACTCTAACTAAATAATATGTTAAATATAAAGAAGTACTATAATGTGATCCATACCTATCATAATTCTCATCTTTATCTTCATCATTTTCTAAGCTTTCCCAATGCTCCTGATAATTTTCTTTTCTTTCTTTAGATTCATCAGTTATATCCATCATTCCCATTGGAGTATTAAATGGACGAATAACTGGCACTTTTTTTTCAGGAGAAGTGGTTGCTCCTGCATTATTATTGTTATTTATATTATTATTAGCAGCTATATTTTTATTCGTATTTAAATTAGTATCTAAATTTGGGAAAAGTTTACTTGTATAATCAGTTATTATCCAAGGGAAAACTGGATATTGATTTATATCATTATAACTTCTATTTGAATATATATTCATTGCATTTAATAAAGTAAACGTTGATACTTCCCATTTTAACCACTTTGAATAAAGGAATCTTATACTTGATGATTTTTTAGTATTAAATAATATATAATAATTATTATAATTATATAAATCATTATTTTTGTTTATAAATCCTATTTTTTCTTCATATCTTGAATAATCAATAGTAATATCTTCCAAATCATTTTTTAAATGATTTTTCATTAAATCTAAAAATGATTTAAATTTATTTTCATCAATTCTAAAAAAGTAACTTTTTTTTGCTTGTGTAAAAAATTCTAAAACATTTTTTTTAAAATAATATCTTCTTTTAAATATTAATTCAATTTCTTTAAAAGGAATTTTCAAATAATATTGATTATATTTTTCTCCTTGTCCTTTAAATACAGAACCAAAACATACTTTTTTATCACTATCAAAATCTTCTTCATTTCCTTCTCTTTTTGTTTCATAACTATAAAATCCTATTTCTGTATTATTTATATAAATTATTCCTCTTATATGGAAAGGTAATTTAACTAAGCAAGCTTCTGCCCATAGGCATTCTTCTTTTTTACTATAGTGCTTTTTTATGATATAATCTATAAATATATTAAAATCTTTTTCATTAAAATTATTTATAGTTAAATTTGTATTTGGTACATTCTTGTCATTTTCCTTTATATCTGTTTCTTTTAAATATGGATAATTTTCTTCATTTAATTCATATAATGGTATAAATTGGTTAATAATATTATTATCGATTTTATCACTTATATTTGAAGCTGATGAATTATTCAAAGAATCAAATGAAGTAATGGAATTACCTGATACTTCTAATTTACTTTCTTGCTTTGCATTTTCTTTTTCCTTATTGGAATCTTTTATATTAGAATTAGGAATATTTTTTTTCTTTGAATCTTTGAGTCCTAAGCATAAATCTGTTGTTTTGGTTATTGGGATAATCATACTTTCACTATTATTTCTAAATATTTGTCCTTTAAATAATCCAAATTTAGGCAAATAATAATCTATATCATCTATAGGTGTCATAAATATTTTTGTAAAATCATTAGTCATATGATTTAATAATTTATATTTAAGTCTATAACTATCATAATCATAAAAATATTGCTGATAACTCCATATTCCATTAAATTTAAATAATTTTTTTTTTGTATTTCTATAATTTTGACATTTGAAATATTCTTCAATTTCATTCTTTTTTTTATTTAATTTAATTTCTTCATTTAATTCTTTATTTTTTTCTTGCATTTTTTTTATTAAAATATTTTGGTATTTATTTTCAGGATAATAATATGGAACTAAGCATATATTTATTGGATATGCATTTATATTTTTTCTATTATCATAAATAGGAATTATTTTTTCAACTTCTGACTGCCTTTTTTCTATAAATGAAATAAAAGGATATAAAACAGTATTATATTCCTTAAAATGATTTTCATAAAAATTTTCTATATTTTTATCTTCTAAAAATTCATTTATATTATTTTCTAAATTAGTGAAGTTTTCATCAGTAATATTTATTTCTTTTATTTCTTTTGGAGTCAATACAATTTTACAAATATTATCCAAATAATTATCTTCATATGCTTTAGTGTTAGTATTATTATTTACAGGTTTAATATTTAGAGTTCCCACTCTTGGAAATTGTGGATTTTCTTCATCTTGATTTGGAACTGGTTGTATTTCTTCTGATTTTTTCTTTGACATCACTAAACTACTTTTTAATGGGGAAACATCAGGATTTGGATTGGTTAAATAATTACCGAGATTTATAGCTGTATTATGACCTAATCTTAAACTTCTATTATTTTTTCTTTTCTTTCTTTCTTCATCTTCTTTACTTTTTTCTTTTTCATTCATTTGATTCATAAGATCAATTGGATTTGGTTTAGAAGATTCTACAATAGTCTTTCTTAAATTATTATTTATATTATTTGTTTCATTTAAATTTAATGTTGGACATTCATTATATAATTGCTCCATAAGTAAAAATGCTCCAGATTTTTTTACACCTTCAGCTTGGGATTTAAACATATTTTTAAAAAATTTCAACATTCCTTGTTTTTGTTTTTCTGAATATTTTGCATCTCTATATATTTTATTTAATATTTTTAAGAAATATCCGAAATTTTCTACATAAATTTTATATAATAGAGATACACATTCTAAATTTTTTTTGATATTATCAAAATTAAATTTTTTCTCTGTTTCTGTTTCATTTTCATACAATAATTGTGTATTATATTCATTTATTTGATTTTTGAAATCTTTTATTCTATGATAAAAGAAAAATAGGCAATTAAATAATATACATTCAACAGTAAATTGCACATCTTTATATTGTTCTTCTTTTGGCCATTTTTTCCTTTTTGCCATTTCTGCACTATTTAAAGTACAAGAGGCTATAATTATTAATAAAAGGATTACTCTTAAATCTTTAAAATATTCATCTAATTCAGCTTTTGTTCCACCCAAATTTAAAAAACTGATAAAAAGATGATAAATCATTATAATTAAAGGAATACCTTTATTAGAATATTTATTATAATTATCTTTTAAAAAATCATCATCAAAAGAATAAAATAATATTTCTAATTCAGTTATATAACTATTTTTATTATTTCCAAAAATATTTTTTGATATTATTTCATTTTCATTTTTGTCAAACTTTTTTGCACCTCCATTCCAAATAGGTGAACAAATTAGAAATACAACCCTTATAAATAAATAATCATCTATTTTTTTTTCAAGCACTTCTAATTCTTTTATTGGCTCAATTTTATCTTCTTTATCATTTTTATTATATAGAATATATTTAAAATCCTTTGATATTTTTTTTATTATTTTTGTTTGATTTTCTTTTTCTTTATCTTCAAATAATTTTTTATTATATTCCAACTTATAATAAGTGAAAAATTCAAAAAACATATTAAAAAAATATAATGTAGGTTTTGATTTTGGATTATTCAAAAAAATCTGCTCAGAAAAAGTTGTAATAGAAGGATTACTGAGGGTTTCCTGAATAAATTCATTAATATAATTATTTATTTTACTATATATATTATTTTCTTTTTTTAATTCTAAATAGTATTTACTCCAAGTCATAATATAATCTAATTTTTGTATTTTTAGATTTAGTATCTTTATAAAAACATTTTTGCAATTTTTAAGTATATTTTCATAAATCTCTTTTTTTTCTTTATCATTATATGGTATTTCTAATTGAGTCAAAGTATTTGAATTTTTATAAATATCTATAGAAAACCCTGGTATAAATGGTTTATCATTTTTATTTTTATTTGCATTTTTTAAAATATAAATTTGAAAAGATGTTTCTAATAGCCAATGCAATAAATACTGATTATCAATTAATTCTTTTGCAAATTGACTTTTATCTGTTTCTTGATCTAAAGATGTATATAATTCATTTATTTTTAATATAAAAGATTGAATTAATAATACATCACCATTAGAAACAATTTCTATTAATAAATTTAACTTAAAATTTTGACAAATATTATCATTATTAAAATAATAAAGAACTTTTTCATATATATCATTTAATAATGAATTATATTTTTTTCTATTATATTTTTCGCATATTTTTTTCTGTATATCTGACGAAGAAAATAAATAATACTTAACCCCATCAATTTCAATTTCTGTTTTAATTCCATATTTTTCCTTAGTTTCTTCAATTAAATTTTCATCTTTTTTTATTTCATGTTCTAATTCTTCTTTTTTATTTTCAATAATTTCACTTTTTATTTCATTTATTTTATTTATATCAATATTTTCTTCAATTTTTTCCTCTCCTTCATTGATATTTATTTTATTTTTTTCTTCCTCGTTTTTGCCTTCTTCTTTTTTTTCTTCTACATTATTTTTACTTTCTTCTTCTTTTTTCTCAATTTTTACTTTTTCTTCAATTTTTGAACTTTCTGATTGTATATTATTTTCATTTTTCTCTTTATTTATTGATTCTTCTTCTTTTTTTTGCTCATCTTTTTTCCTGGGTAAACTATTTATTTCTTCAAGTAAAAAAAATGGTATAATTTCATTTTTAAAAAATATTCTTTTGTCATTATTTTCTAAATTTTTCCCTTTATTATTTTGTTCTATAAGAAATAATAAATTTAAAGCATGTATTTTTACATCGAAAATTGATATTTTGAAAACAAATAAAACTATATCAAACAATTCTTCTTTTTTATCGAAAATTTTAACAAATTTTTCATATGAATAATTTTTAATTATATTAGTTAATAAGCATATAATACTTTTTTGAAGACATGGAGAAATATCAAAAGTTAATAAATAGAATAATAAATATAAATTATTGTCATAATATGAATTTTCATCAGGAACAATTAAATTTTTGGCACTATGACCTTTATTATGTGTATTATTAATATTATTATTTGAATTATTTAATTTTTCTTTATATAATTTATAATTTTTTTCAAAAATTATTTCAATTAATTTTTCTAATGGTTGTATTCTATTAAATAATTCCGAGCCCATTATAGGATAATTATCATTAAAATAATATGCATGTGTTTTACAACAAAATGCGTAATTTTTTTTCTATCATAATTTAACATTATTTTAATTATTTTTACTAAATCTACATTAATATTTCTTTTTCCTACAGTTAAACAAATTAAATTAATTATCGTATTCCCCGGAATTTAGGCCCCCCTCACCAGGCTGTAATGGGGGTGAGGCTATAATTTCGGGAATTTCGAATCAAGGTACCTACCTTGGGTATGAAAAAATTATCAAGGTAGGTATCTTGAATTTTTTTGAGATTTATGAAATGGAATTTTGGGGACCTAGATGGGGGGGCCTAAATTCCGGGAAATACGGTACATTTTTTGATTTTCTTCGTTATATTTAAATAATATTTTTTCATTCATTACAGTAAATCTTTATTTTTTTCATATAATATTTTTTTAATCATTTAAAATGATATTTAAAATTTTTTTAAAACATTTTTGAAATTATTATCATATACTTCACTTTACTACCTCCTATAGTTTATCACCCCCTTTCTCCAAAATACAGGCTTCATTCAATTCATTTGTATCCTAATTCATCCTAAAATAGCCTTTTTTAAAACACTTTATTATCCATATCCCCTAAAAATCCTTAGAAATTCATGATTTAAGGAGGTTATGTAATGATGTTTAAGGTATATATAGGTTATAATTAATTACCATAAAACCCTGTGCTACCCTCCACTCAATGATATCCGTCACCTTTTCAAAAAAATCCGGGACATTTCCATCTGCCATCCAATTTTTAAAAATTATGAATTAATATTAATAAGTTTATTTGGTTTTAAAATAAAAATTAATAATATTTAGATAAATTAAAAATAAATTACCTAATAAAATTTTTTATTTATCCCTTTTTTACTATGAATTTTTATTAATATTAAGAAAAAATAAATTTTTTTAAAAGGGTTAATTATTGTTTTAATAGTGTATTCCTTTTATAATATTTTAATGCTTGAATATTATATATTTTTATAAACTATTGATTATTTTTAATAGTAATTAAATTTGGTTTAATTATATATAAATATAATTTAGGAACATTACTATCCCCCACTTTGTATTTTTTTAATATTCTCCTATTTTAGGGGGCGGCGGATAGCTTCGGGTTTTACGTTATAAATAACCCTTTTTTATTTTTTAAAGTATTTCCCCTTTTTATATGAAAATCAGAATATTTTAACATATTTACTAGACTAATTTCCTCCTCTGATGTTCTAACTGCCTCTATGTATATAAATTTCACCTTATTCAAATAATTTCATCAATCTATAAAGTTACCATTTAATTTTATTATTATTAATTACTATTTTATATAAAAAATTTAGCATCAACTCAGCTATCCGCGAATTTTAAAAAATTTCATTTTCCTTTCTAAAAAAATTTCGCGGATAGCATCGTGTTTTATGGTAATTAAATTTTTTTATTTTTATTAATAGGCAAAATTATACCATGATTTTATGCTCCATTTTTTAAATTATTTTTTCCCATTTTATCTAAATATGAAATAGCTTTTTCATACGAATCGCCAATTTTTTCTGAATTATTTAAATACCAATTATATAGTTCATCTATCATTTTTTCCAAATCTTTTTTTTCATTAATCATCGAAAATGCTCCAGTTGCTAATCCAATAATAGCAGATCCAGCTAATGCTCCTATTCCTCCAAATGATTTTGCTCCTGAAACTGCTTCTTTAGTAACATTTTCTGTTATTTCCTTTGTCCAAAAAATCCAACTTTTTTCAGTTTTTACTACTTGTTCTGTAATTGTTACTGCTCTATTGAATATAGAAAAATCTCCTCATCCATAGAGAGAAGCTCCAATTAAATTTGGTGATTGCTCCATTATTTGGCTATTCTCTTTTTTATTTTCAGTTTCCTTCATCTCAAAAGTTTAAAAAATATTAATAATTTAAATAATAAAGATTATATGCCTTTTACTATTTTTCTTTTTAAAGGTCAAAAATTTAATATAGATTATTCAGAATGTCCTAATGTAGATCCAAGAAAAATTGATGTGATAGAAAATTTCTCATTTGAATTTAATGAAATGAGTAAAATAATTCAAAGATTATTAAGATTTTGTAGTTATTATAATGAGCTTGGAGAAGAAATTCAAGATTCTTTTGTATTAAACATTGATTTTCCTTTAAATATTTATTGTTTAGGCAGACCAAGGCAAGGAAAATCTACAACAGTAAATGTTATATTGGGAGAAATTAAGGCAAAAGAAACAGCCTTTGGAACATCTCAAACTCAAAAATATACTTATTATGTTAAAGACTATGCACCTATACAAATTTTTGATTTTCCTGGTTTTGAAAGTGAAAAATTAAAGGTATTTAAACAAATAATGAAAAAAGCAAATGAAAACTTAATAAATTCAAAAGAAAAAGTGCATATTATTTTATATATAATTGATTGTGGAGATTCACTTAAATTTAATGATTTTTAATTTTAAATTTTTAAAAAAATAATAAAACATGAAAATTCAAAACTAATTTTTATTTTTACTCATGCTTGTTTCAGAAAGATGGAAAAACTTTTATAATTAATATTAACAAAGATTTAAATACTATAAATGAAAAAGGTTCAAAATCATATCATCCAAAAAGAAGGAATAAAAATGATGTTATTGAGGAAATTAAAGCAAAAATAAAAATAGAAGAAAAAAATATTGAATTTTTAAATTATTATAAAAAAGGATATATTCCTGAATTTGGAGTAAATAATTTATTTAGAAAAATAATTGAACTTTTCAAAGAAACTAAAACTTATAGAAACAGAAAAAATGATTTAATAAGTAAAGCTAAAAATTTTAAGGAAAAGGCCCAAAAGCAATTAAATACTAAAATCATGCTTAAAGGAACTACCGTATACCCCGAAATAAACCGGTCCCATAATAAACCGGTCTCTAACTTTTTGAGGGTTTTTTTCGAAAAATTTTTTCCTAAAATAAACCGGTCGCTAAAATTTTGGAAGACTCAAATTCTTAAATAAACCTGTATCTACAGTTTTGTAATATTGTCAGCATTAAAAAAACAAATAAAATTTTAAAATTTTTTAATAATATGAAAAATATTTTTCCTTAAATAAACCGGTCTCTAACATCTGGAAAAATTAAATTTCCTAAATAAACCGGTCGATAGGGTATAAAAAAAAATTTTTTTTTTAGCGACCGGTTTATTTCGGGTAATACGGTTACTCAAATAATTTCCTCAATCTATTATTTCTATTTAAAAAAATAAATATCAAGAAAAAATCTCTTTTTAATTTTAGGCCTTATAATTAGATTGGGAAATTACAATGAAAATAATGGTAAATAATAATAGGAATAATTTTTGAGAATAAGATAATATATTATTATGAAATTGCTTGTTTAATTCTAAAAAATCTTTTTCATCTCCTGAATTTAAAAATGCTAAAATAAGTTTAAAATTTTCAATTACAGTATCCCCCAGTATATATTCCCAAAAAATAGTGAATGAATCCAAATCCAAAAATATCTCCATAACTAGGGATTTTTTATTTTGAAATTTGATTAAATTCAAAAAATTAATGAATAATTCATATTATTTCCAAACCAAAAGATGCGAGGCGAGGCCTATACTTTTTGTAATTAAATTTTTTCAAACATAAAAATGAGGATGTTTCATAGAGGGTCTATATCTGAAGGAATACACTAATTCAGTATTAAAAAAACTATCAGGTATTTTTTCCAAAAAATAACTTAAACTCATGAAGAAATTGGAATCATTTTCTTTCATAACGGAGGCATGTTGATATAAAGGAGAAAAAACATAATTAGAAATTAAAGTTAAATATAAAGTAAAATTTTCTTTTGTTAAAAGTTCCGTGTTATTAGTCATTAATTCTATTATTGGTAATAAATTATTTATTCCCCCTATTATACTAAAATTATCATTAATTCTTGTATAATTATGGACTCCATTTAAACAAGGAGTTCTAATAGTAAATTCAGCATCTAAATTATTTATAGAAATGATGGGGAATTAAAAATTGTTTCATCATCATATTGGGGATTTATATCAACTCTTGTTGGCATATATATTGCTATTAAATTATTATTTAAAAAATCTTTAAAATCATTTGGATTTATTTTATGTTCATCTTTTATTTTTATATTATTTGATATTATATTTTGTTCAACATGTTCTTTTAATTCAATTTTAGTAAAATATGAATATAATTGTTCATTATAGATACCATTAGGGAATATTGATTTAGAAAAAAATAAAGATTTTTTCCTTGTAATTAAAGAATTATTATTTATTTCATCTTTTGAAGATTGCCTTAATTTATTTGTATTTTCTTCTGAAGAAAATAAAAATTTAGGAAGTCTGTCACTTTTTTTTTCTTTATATATTATTATATTAGAGCAAGTACCAATAAAATTTTAAAAAAAAACAATTTCCTTAATTTCATCCTTTGATTTACCACTTTTTTCTTTGTCACCTTCGTCCATTATAGGGGTAGATCAGCAATTTTATTTAATCCTACGTATATTTCTGAATTAATACTTTTCTTTTTTTTATTACTATTAAATTTAATTAATATACAATTTGTTTCATTATCTAATAGTTGATATAAAGGTTCATTTGTATAGCTCGTAGTTAATTTATTATTAATATCAATATTAATATTTATAGTTTTTTCTTATCATTAAATTTTATTTCCAATAATCTAAAAATTACTTTTGGATATACAGCTTTTATATATTCAGAAGGTAATACCATTATAAATAGCATAATGCATAAATTATCATCTAAATTTTGGATTTTCTTTATTTGGTATAGTTATACTATTATCTGAATCTCCGCTGAAGAAAAAATAATTTGATATTTCATTATATGTTTGTAAATATTTATAAAATATTCTTAATAATTCTAAAATTCTTGATAAATGTTCTGCTTTAAGATTAATAATTGGTTCATCAACAATATAATTATTATTTTGCAAATTTATTTTTTTTATTGCATTTGTTATATTTTTTTCATTTATAAAATATATTAAAAAAGATAATATATAACGATAAGTTTCTTTCTCAACTGTAATTTGAGACAATAGCAAGATAAATAATTTATGTAGTTCGGCTCCATAACTCTCTTATTCAGCTTTTGAATTATTGGAATTAGTATATAAAACATATTGATAAATTTAATCTTTCTTTATCGTTTATAAATTTTCTTAAAAATATTTCTGAATTAAAATCCACTTTTAAAAATAATGATTGTAAATATTTAAATATTTGAATTTTATTAGATGCTAAATTTGTATCTGTTTGAAGATACAATAATATTTCTACTATTCTTGGCTCATTATTTTTTGATATTATATATATATTTTTCATTTTAGGAAGTTCTTGAAAAAAAGAGTCTGTAAAAGAATTACAATATTCACCTTATTATTGACCCCCTCCTCATTTTGCTCCCCCTGGCAGGGATCTAGGAAAAATATTGTATTTAGGGCTGGTCTGACATCAAGGGGAGATCATTATCAAAATTGTTTTTCAAATGGTCCCCCTTGGCTTCAGATATTTCCCATAAAATTTATTTCTAATAAAATAAAATTATTTAAGAATTCAAAAAAATTTTATATTTGTATGAAATAATGAAATTGAAAAATAGAATAAGCGAAATTGAGTGGCATCTATAGTAAATGATTTACTTTCTTTGGTTGCTAAGCTTTTAATCACCAAATTGTTATTTCTCAAATAATATCTGGGGTTGTTTCTTTTATAATTTTTATTGATATCTCTATAATTATTTATTATTTATTAATTTATTAGAACCAATATTACAATTTTTTTATTTAATTTGAATATCTTCACTTTTACACCTTCCCCGAGTATTATTTGATTCTTCATTTTTTCTTTCTAATTGTATTAAATCATCATTCTTCATTAATTTAATATTAAAATTTAAATATTAATTAATGAAACACAGTAAACCATAATTATTTTTTCCCTTTGGGAACAAGAAATTTTAACTCGAGGGGAGGAAAATTTTGAAATTTTATCTATTTCGAGAGGGGATAATAATAAGAGGCAAAAAATATTTTTACTGGAATTTCAATTAAAAAATTCCTTTTATCAATTAAACAATTAATTCGCCAAAATAACTCTACATTTTATATTTGGTAAAAAGAGAATATTTCTAATTAAAATTTTTTAAAATTAAAAATTGAATATTATCATATATCAATTTTATAATTTATATATATATTTTTTATAATATTTGCTATGAAAAATTATAAAAATAATTTAGTTTTTCTGTCATCACTATAAGAAAGAAAGTTGAAAAATAAAACAATACCGTAAATGTCAAGGTAACTCCCCCCTGAGAACATTTTTTTTTGAAATTTTCGGAGGGGGGACTTAAGTCGTCGCAAATTTAGGGAATTTTATGGGATTTAGGCTTAAAACAGAATAGGCATAATTTTGAAATTAGGGAGCAAAATTAGAGGGGGGACTTATCTGGACAGGGGACTTACCTTGACCTTTACGGTATATTATTTATATAATTAATATATATATAAATCAGGATGTTGTATTTGTATAATTATAGTTTGCATTGAAAGATTATAAAAATAGGAAAATAAAATAAAATTGTCTAAATAATAAAATTATATAAAATTATAAAACTATTAATAAATACATTTTTGATGTTGAATGAATTTTACAGAAATCCAAAGCGTTTTTACTTTATTTCAATTAAACTATTTTATGATTCTTTTTTTGATTGATTTTATTTTCATTCATATAATAAGTTTTATATTTATATAATCTTTAAAGTGCCACTAAAAAAATTTTTCGTCACGAATTCTTTTTGTGGAACGTGACACTTTTAGGTCATGGCATTTTTGTATTGTGATGCGTTAAGGTGCCACAAAGTTAATTTGCAATATTTTATGATTTTTCATATATTTTTAGGCGCCAAAACAGGGCCACCACTTTGCACTTTTTTCATTGGCACCTTTCTCCGAATCCCTAATTTTCTTATTTCCTTTTATTTATTTTTCATTTTTTATTTGACCATTACTTTTTATTTCTACTTCCTTTTTTATTTATTATCATAAATTTTAGCCTAACCCCCCCTCAACCACTCCTTAATTTCAAAAATTTAAAAAATAATTTTCAAAATCCCCTAAATTGTCCTAAACTCCGATATTTTTGAGACACCTTAATCCCCCCTCCTCTCAAAAATTCAAAAAAAATCATAGCAGGAGGATTTAGGATGACGTTTACGGAATTATCATTTGCCGTAAATTAAGTGGGATTTCCTCCTTTTTTGGGATTATTCTTATTTTTTTAAATTATCCAAAAAATTTTGTATTATAGAAGTGAAAAAAATTCTTGGGATTTCTCCCAAATTTTATGAACCCTGAGATTTAAGATCATTTTTATTTCTCTTTATTTTCTATTTCATTTTTTAATTCTTCCTCATTTAATTTTTCTTCTCCAACTTTTTTTTCTTATCCTTATCTAAATTTTATTATATATTCTTTAATCTTTAATTATACCATTTTTAAATATATTTTATTTCTTCTTCACCTATTTTTTCTTCATCAATTATTTTTACTTCAATAATATTTCCCCG
>JAJMZN010018693.1:0-15492 GCA_023807165.1 Diplodinium dentatum
GAACTAATGTAGGTTTGCCCTGCGGTCGTTCCACCAGACCGCTGAGCAGTTCATCGAACTTCTTCCTGCCGAGCATGGAAGTCATTGCCGTGATGCCCAAGAGGCGCTTCTCGAATGGATCGTAGCCTGCTGCCTCAACAGCCGCTGCCACTGCAGCATCGTTCACGTACTTCCGGTTTGCCCTTCCCTCCACCAGCTTGTATCCGGACCACTTCTTTCCGGACAGTGCCTTCTGCAGGGCAAAGTCCTTCAGGTCAGAAGCCCAGCTCACCAGATGGTCCAGTTTCGGCAGGATAGCTTCGATCTCAGTATCTTCCAGCGTTGCCGGCATGGCGAAATCGTATCTGGCCAGCTCCAGGTTGTATTCTGCCCGTTTCCTGCAATTCGCTTTCACGGCACAGAACTGGCAGTGGTCGCCTGCTTTGAATTTGCCCTCACCTACGAATGCCTGCTTTGCTGCAGGTACCAGGACCTCCTCCGCCCAGGAAAGAAGATCTTCCTTGGTCATATCGCATTCACTGATGTGCTCCAGCCGGGGCTGGTAGATGACCATCCGCACGTTCTTGATGTCATATATCCCATCAAACATGTCTACACAGCCGAGCGCATAGCACCTGAGCTGCGGGGAGGCTCCTTCGACTTTGATCCCGGTACCATACTTCATATCGATAATGGTCAGCGTGTCATCACCGACGATCAGCGCATCTGCAGTCCCGAAGGACTCCGGGATCCAACGGGAAAGATCCAGTCGCTGCTCCACAAGGACCATCGGGTCAGAACACGTCTCCTTGATTTTCCCAACCTGCTCCATAACATATGCAACATATCCATCAGTGCAGCTCTCCATCTCCTGGTCATAACAGTCAAGGTCCCCGGTAGGATCCCTGGCCTTAAGGCCGAGTGCGGTCTTCAGCTTGTATTCGCATAGTGTGTGTGCGCAGGTCCCCTGGATGGCATATTCACTTGTCCGGCCACCGGTATTGCTGTTGAGCTTTGCCGATGGCGGACAGGCGATCCATCTGGCGCTGGATGATGCTGAAAGGAATGCGTGCTGATCAGGCATCGGGGATCACCTCCGCTTCCTTAAGAAGGGCTGCATAATCTTCCGGCTTGATGTCGGAGAGCCTTCCGGCGCCGTACTTCTGAAGAAGAGCACGGATGGCATCAGTGTTCTCCTTGCTCACCCTGGTTTTCTTAGCCAGTGCCCCGCGGAGCTCTTCGAAAGTCACCATCTTTTTCTTTTCCTTTTACTTCTCCACTATAAACATCTGAAAATATTATTAATTTTCCATTATCTGCCAATATTAATACATCATATTTTTCATATCCTTTCAATTTTGGATTATTAAAATCTAATTCCATTTCCACATTTTCTTCTTTGGAAGTAATAAATTCGGAATAATGAGCTAATTTATATAATTTAGTATAATCGCATAAATTATATTTTTGATTAGATAAATAATTTTTCATATCAACATATATTGTATAATTAAATTCTTCTCCTGAAATAGGTTGGTTAAAATGGAATTTATTTCCATCTTTTTTATCAAAAGAAATTTTTATCTCATTTATCTTAGGTTGATAATTCTCATTTATACCTATATGCTTAATGAAGACTTCTAAATTTTCTTCATTTCCAGGGTTTTCCATAACTAATAAAGTATCGGAATTTATATTTTCAATAACTGTGTAATTATTTTTTGTGTTAGCTGGTAGAGTCACTTTTTGTCCTAATTTTGTATTATAATATGCGTTATAAAATTCATATTCAATTGATTTATCAGGTGAACAAATATCCAATTGAACCAATACATATTTTTCATTATTAGAAGGTTTGGTTAATAATGTTTTGCCTTCTTTGTTAGACATTTTAATAATATTTGGATATCCTTCTGTGTTTCTATTCTCGGTTGAATATTTCTTTATTTTAGGAGTAATAGTTATATTTTGTTCGTTATTTATTGTTTTAAAAGAGATATAATAATCCATAATATCTTCCGGACTATAATAATTTTTATACATAATATAAGGATTTAATATCGATAAATCATATGAGTTTGATTTTCCGACTCTATAGCAATTTTGCATTGAAGGCTTAATAAAAGCCCCTAAATTAGTTGTATAGCAAAATTTAACATTTTCTTCATTAGTTGATACAGTAAAATCAACTGAAGTATAAGTTAATCTATCTTCTCCATTTTTAAAAATATAAGCATATAAATTTTCTTTCCTATTATCTGCTATAAGATTATAGACATCATTATCCATTTTATTAAATGTTTTATCAATGCCATATCCAAATTTAAATATTATTGTAGTTTTATCATTTCCATTTGTTTGCATATTCTGTATTTTTATTGAAGGATAATTATCTTTTGTTTTTTTTGTATAAAGCCCATATTCATTTATTTGCATATAATCATAATCAGTAAATGTAATTATAATATTAGGCGATAAATTATTTGTATTTAATACATTAAAAATATAAATAAAATCGCCTTCTATTTCTGGTTTAAATGCTAATGTTTCTGTATTTCCAGGTTCCAATGATAATATTCTGATATCTCCTTTATCAAGAATTGCTTTATTTGAAGCTGAAGGATCGGAATAATAAACATTTAATAATAGAGGGGTTTTGCAAGTAACTTCTAAAACGTCAAAATGATATTTTTGTTGTTCTTCAATATTATAATCTTTTGTCCCATCAAAAGATTTCATGTGGTTTATGAAATCATACCAATCATTATAATTTATTTCTGTTGCAATTTTAGTTGAATTTATTTCACCAAATACATTTTCTAAATGGAGAATTCTTTTTCCTTCATATGAATGATAATTTAATATATAATAATATGGTTGGTCACAAGAATTCATCTCAATACTAGTTGGATTATTTAAAGGTCTTCCTGTAGGATTTCCACTTAAGAAATATTGAATTGTGTCTTTTGATTTAAAGAAATATACTTTAAATTTATCCTCTTCTTCAGTAATTTCTTTACTTTCTGAGAAAGTTTCTGTTAATAAAATCATAGTAGTCGCACCATTATATTTTTCTTTTATAAGATCTGGATTTGTATAAATAACAAGAATATTTCCATAAAATAATTCAACTGGAGCTCCATTATCTAAATAAAATATATTCATTTCATGATTTTTAGAAAATAATAATACTTTACTAATATAATCTTCCTTATTATCTCCTCTAATTTCATTTAAATCTAATACATATGGGACTAAAGCTAAATTCTCATCTTCATTATAATGTGAATTTGGATTATCAACTTTATAGCCATTAATTCTTAAATTAATAACAAGAGAAGGTATTGTTGATCTAAGTTGTTGATTTAAGAGATTTTTATCTTCACTTAAATCATAAATAATTTTTAATACTAATCTTTTTTTATCATTTTTTATATCAATTGTATTAATTAAACCATTATATTCTTGAGTATCTTTATTAAATCCTCCAACACAACTACTTGTTCCTTCCTCTATTGCTTTAGTTACAAGCGAAATCATATCTGCTTTATTAGCATCTTTATCAACAAAAATACATCCTACTTGAGATATTTTAACTTTCTCTTCTCCTTCTTCTCCCTCTTCTTTTTTTATTCTAAAACTTGCTATATATCCATTAGAAGATCCTTCAAATTCATAAAATAAATAATTACTTGTGTCATCTTTTAGAAATGTTTGTTGAACATGATTTTCATCTAAATTTTCTGTTATTTCTTCTACCTCCCTATTAATACTTCCAACTTTTCCACTAATTACATCAAATAATAATTCAAGTTTAGAATTGCCTATTTGAACAGCATATACTAATAGATCAAATTTATCACCTTCTTTATAACCAAATGAAAGAAAATCTATATAATGAGAAATATCAATATCTGTTTTAGTTTGGAATGTTTTCACATAATCTGCTGAGCCTTTATATTGGCTTTCTGATTTTCCAGCAAAAGTACATAAAGTATAATCTTTTAATTTTCCATCTTTCCCTACTAATATAGTAATATTAAAGTTTTCATTCAATATTGGCCTATCTATATAAACAATATTTTCATCTTCTTCAAAAGTTGCTTTATATTCTTCAAGAAGTTCAAATTCATAATCAGTAAGGCCTATATGCTTTGTAAATATTTCATCATCTTTTTTACCAATAAATTTAAGTTCATTTTCATATAAAGTATTATCAATATATACTTTAGATATTTTTTTATTTAATGTATATTCCTTAATTTTATCATTTGTAAATGAATTTATTATTTCATAATTAATAGAATCTGTAGAAGACGAGCATAATTGCATTTGTAATAAGATTTTATTGGTATTTATGGCCATTTCTGGCATAGATAAAATTGTACTTATTTCATTATTTTTCAGCTTTAACACTTTTGAAACTCCTTCAATATTTCTTTCTTTTATATCATATTTATTTTCTTTTATATCTAAAGACATATATTCATAAGGATAATAATAAGGGCCTAAAGTTATATAATAATCATTTGAATATGATGTATAATTTTTAGGGAAAATTAAAGGATTTAAAAATGTCAAAGTATAAGGCATATTTTCCCCTGCTCTAAAGCAATTTTCATAAGAAATATCAATGGGAATTCCCATACTAACACTAAAACAAAACTTTATGTTGGAAGATTGTTGAGATTCAGTTTTTATAGGTTTTACATCTATTGAAACACTAGTGAAGTTTTTGTTTTTATCTCCATTTGGAAATTTATATACAAATTTTTTATCTTTAGAATACAATTTACCTTCAATATTTTTTTTTTCATCAGTCCATTCTGATTCTACACCATATCCAACTTTATAAATAAATCTTGTTGATGATTTACCATTATTTATTATAGTTATTTCTTCAGGTATATCTACTAGATAACCTGAATATAAAGCATTTTCATTATAAGTTTCTTCCCCTATATTTTTATAAACAACTGAAATATCAGGATTTTCTATAGGATTAAATAATGAAATTGAATAATAAAATAAATTAAAACTATTAGTATATATAGTAAATGATTTACTTTCTTGCGGTTCTAAGCTTTTAATAACGAATTGGCCATTTTCCAAATAATAATTATTATTATTATCATAGCTGTAATATACATTTGTGAGTAAAGGTGTGTTGCATTCTATTTCAATAATATCAATTGGATTTAATTTATTTGCTAAAGATATTAGATAATTTTCAATATCTTCCATGCTATTTTTAATTAAATTATCCCATTTTTCTGAATTTAAATCTTTTACTATTCTTGCTTTTTTCATACTTCCAAATAATACATCTAAATAAAGAGTTAACTTTCCTAAATCTTTATTAAAATTTAATATATAATAAGATTTATTATTATTTTTTGTACAAGTATTAATTTGTAAACTTAAAGGATATGTTAGATAGGATCCCAAAATATAATATTCAATTGGGAAATCAGATTTAAACATTTTTGTATGGAAACGAAATTGATAATCTGAAGGTGAATTTTCTTGGCCTAAAATATCTTCGCTTAATAATATTAATTTTGTAGACCCATATTTTTCTTTAGCTAAATCTGATTTTGTATAAAGAAGCATAATATTTTCGGTAAATTTTTTTATTGGATTATTTGTTACCTCTCCTTCATCTAAATAATATATTTGCATTTTGAAATGTTGAGAATAAATTAAAACCTTAGAAATATAATCTGTTTCTGAAGAGCCTCTTATTTGTAGTAAGTCAACAATATAAGGAATGACAGATTTTTTATTTTTAACTTCTTTTCCATATTCCTCATCGGTTGATTTTAAATATAAATTTTCTCCTTTTCTTACATAAATAGTAAAACTACCATCAGAAATGGAATTACCATTAGATAATTTTATAACTAATTTTTTAGGTTTGTTATCTTTATATCCTGATCTAAATATATAATTATAAATTTTGCCATTAGTTTTGCTTTTTCCTCCTGTACAATAAGAATTGTATGAATCAATAACGGATTGAATTGCATCAACCATGGCCTTTTCATCATCTTCTGGATCAACCAAAGCACAATAAACACCAGAAAATTCTTTTTCTGTATCAGAATCTAATTCTATTGAAAATGCCCCTACAGGAACATCATTTTTTTCCTCCGGTAAATATGAATAATAATAACTTATTCGATCTGATTCTAAATTACCTTTGGCATAAATATAATCATTATCCTCTTCATAAGGAGTATTAATTTCTGTAATTACATCTGTTTTTATTTCTCCAAAAGTAAAATTGAAAATATTTGATAAAAATACCATTTTGGAAAATAATTGTTGTTCAGAATAGACTAAAACTTCAAATTTATCACCCCCCTTTAAATGACCTTTAAGGAAATTTAAATTAACTGGGACCTTTTGACTATATGAAGTTAAAGTTTTATTATAAGGAGAAATATCTTGCATTTCTGTAAATGAGCATAAAGTAATATCTTGTTTACTTAATACACCGGATTTACTTATAAAAATTGTATATTTTATTTCTTCATAATAATCGATTGGACTTTCTATTTCTAATTGATTTAAATCTGAATTAAAACTTATATTTTGAAAACTTTTAACATTTAAAGTATAATAATTAAGATTAATACCAGTATGCTTTACAAAGACATTATAATTAGGTTCTCCTTCTATATTAAGTGCTGTTTCATAAAAAGTATTGTTAAATATTTTATAGAAGTTTTTTTCTCCTTTTTTAATATCCTTTTTTTCTAAAATTATATCTTGATTATAAGCATTTGAAAGTGAAATACTTATTGGCTCTAAATTACAATTTTGTATTTGAACAAAAATTGAATTTTCATATATTTTAGGGGGAGTTAAAATAGTGCTAATTTTTCCTGAAGAATCGACCAGAATATTATTTCCCATTGTTTCAAAATTTCTTTCTTTAATATTATATTCTACTAGTTTAGGTATTACTTCCATTTTTTCTGTTGAAACAACAGGCTTAACAGATATATAATAAATTAATTTCTCCTCTATTTCATAATCTTTATGCATTACAAAAGGATTTAAAAATTTGAGTATATATGCATTATCTTTAGAAACACGATAACAATTTTCAGCTGAAGGTATAATAGCACTTCCTATATTTGTTCCATAACAATATTTCACATTATCTCCTTCATTAACTCCTTTTGTGGTTAAATCAACATAAGTATAATTTAACTTTTTTTCATCGTTAGGAAATGAGAATACATACATATTTAAATCAGAATTATAATATAAATTATTAGATTTTTCTTTCCAGTTTTCAACATTATATCCAACTTTAATAATTATTCTTGTGTCAAATTGTCCTCCTTTTTCTTTAATAATGATTGGATTTTCTGTTGAAGAAGAATTATATTCGACTAAAGAATTTTTCTTAATCATCATTTCATTTTCTCCATCATTTAAATTTACTAAAGGTAATGTTGTTGGATTAAAAATATCAATGGTTAATTTTGGATCAGAAATACCTGAAGTAAAAGGTAAAGATATAATTTGATGAGGCTTTAAAGTAGTAATTACTACTTGGCCATAGTCTAAGTTGGGAATTTCAGCTGATTCATCAACATAATAAAAATTAAGAAGTAAAGGGATTTCACATTCCAGTTTATAAATATCTATATAGTTATTGGATTCCATAGGTAATATGAATTTACGATAAGAAACTTCAATATTTTGCATATCTTTTTTAATCATATCATCCCAAGTATTACTACTAAATTCAGTGGCAATTGAAAGAGATTTTATTTTTCCATAAATTTGGTCTATATATAAGCTTATTTCGTTTTCTGGCTTATTATAATTAAGAATAAAATAATAAGGATTTTTGCATTCAGTCATATTAATTGCTAATGGACTATTTTTGGAACGGCCATTTGGATTATTACTTACATAATAATCTAATAAATAATCTTTTGGAAATATCACTTGAAATTCTGAAGATATATCTTCTTCTCTTGAAAAACCTTTAGGAAGTAAAGCCATAATCTCAGCATCATGATATTTCTGATGTACCATATTTTTATCAGTATAAATTGACATAATATTTCCTGAAAAAAATGCTTTAGGATAAGGAGTATCATTTTCTACATAATACATTTGTAATTCTTTATTATAAGAATATAATAAAATTTGTGCTGTCTTTTCTCTAAAGTCAGGAATATTAACAGTAAAAGGAATTAAAGAATATGTCTCATCTATTTTCATACTCTGCTCTTTCCTTTCTAAAATTTGTTCTTTTGTCTGAACATAAACTGTTGCTGTAAATTTTATTTCTCCTTTTGCTTTTAAAATTATTCCTAATTTAGTTTTATCTTTATCATATTTAATAATACCTTCAAAAATTCCCTTTTTATTAAATTGTCCAATACAGTTTGTATTCTTAGAATTCATCCCTTCCAATTCTTTCACTAAATCATCATCACTTTTAGATTTTTCTACAAATGTACAATAAACCTCATTTTTTTCTAGGGAAAGCTCATTAAATACATCAAAATCTATTCTAAATGCTCCTATTCTTGATTTTGGGGTATCTTTAACATCAAATTTAAAATAATGATTTACAGTCTTCTCATCTGATTCAAATGAAACTTTTTTGTATTTTTTATTTCCAATATCTTCTTTAATTTCATAAACATTGCTTGCTTTTACTGATAAACAAATGGAAAGTAATATAACGATTAATATATAGCTTGAGTGTGAAGTCCCTTTACTTCTTAATTTTTATTATGTTGATGAATCAGCTGAAATTCCAGACTTAGACTATGGCCAAGTAGTAATTACTACTTTAAAACCTCATCAACTTATATCTTTTCCTTTTACTTCAGGTATTTCTGATCCAAAATTAAGTATAGAAATTTTTAATCCTATAAAATTGCCTTTTGTAAATTTGAATGATGGAGAAAATGAAATGATTATCAAGCAAAATTATATATTTGAATATAATTCTTCTTCAACAGAAAATCCAATCATTATTAAAGAAATAGGAGGAGAATCCGACACAAGAATAATTATTAAAGTTGGATATAATTTAGATAAAAGCTGGGATAAAAAGCCTAATAATGTATATTATAATTCTGACTTAAAAATGTATGTATTCTCATTTCCTAACGATGAAAAAAAGTTAAATTATACTTATGTTGATTTAACAACAAAAGGAGTTAATGAAGGAGATAATGTGAAATATTGTTATGGAACAAATATAGGAAGTGCTATTATACCTTCAGCAGAAAATTGTTATCGTGTTTCTAAAGATAATGCATATATACTCAAATTTTTAAATCCTTTTGTAATGCATAAAGAATATGAAATAGAGGATAAATTAGTTTATTATATATCTATAAAGCCTGTTGTTTCAACAGAACAAAAGGAAGTAATGGAAGTAATACCAAAACTCTATGAATATGATGTAAAAGAAAGAAATTTTGAGGAAGTTGGAAAAAATATTAAGATCGATTCTTCAGGAAAAGCTAGTACTATTTTAACTCCTCCTAAATTTCATCAAGATTCAATTTTTGTTCAAATTCAAAATTGTAATTTAGAGCCTATAAGTGTTTCATTCTCAAATGCTTACAATAAAGATTCAATTTTAAATAAAAAGGAAATTTCAAAAGGAAAAAACTTTTTTGAAAAATTTGAAAATACTTTTTTTGAAACAGAACTACATATAGAAGGACCAAAAGATAATAATGTCTTTGTAAAGCATGTTGGTACATATGATTTTATTGATTTAAAATTCAAAGAAGAACCCCTAAATATTACTTATAATTCAGATTTAAGCCAAATAGAAATAGAAAGACCAACCGATAAATTTGAAGAAATGAATTATACTGTATTTATAGCTAAATCTGGCGAATTAAAAAATAAAGGTTTCACTTTATGCTCATTTGCAGAAAAACAACAAATTTCTCAGTATAATAAAACAGTAAGATCATATAATGAAATAGTTGCAATTAATATAAATTTCAAAAAATTTGACTTAAAAGTAGGTGATACTTTTGAAGTTTTAGTTTATATTGAACAACTATCAAATTTCCAAATGGAATTTTTATCAGAAGTCTTTACTTTTACTGTTGGAGAAATAAAAACAGATGTAGTTATACCAATTAATAAAATTTATGAAAAAGATACAAATTACGTTTATGTTGAAGGTAGAGTAGAAAAAGATCAAAAAAGTTATTATTATTCATATTTACCAGAAAGTATTTCTGATGTTCCGGTGGGATCATTTTCAATTGAATTAGATTCTGAGAAAGAATATGTATTTTCTAGAGTCGAATGTGCTTTTGTTGATGAAGATGAGGATGAAAAGAGTATGATTGATGCAATTCAAGATGTGGTTGATTCATACAATTCTTATTGTACGGGGGGAAAAAGTGTAATTGATGGAAAAACTTATAATTATATATTTAGATATACATATAAAGGTGATAAACCTAGAAGATTAGTTATAAAATTATTTAATGATTATGCTAAATCAGATAGTGATTTTACTATTTATATAAGAAAAGGAGAAAATACATTTATAACTCCAACTAATTTTGAAGAAGAAAAGGAATATGGCGAACAAGATGAAAATAAAAAATCTATTATGCCTTATATTGTTGACTTAGAACAAATCAGAGGAAATTCAGAAACTGATTACATTTCTAAAATTTTAATTTATTCTAAATATTTTGAAATGCAAATGTATATCTTAGATGAAACATTGAAAACAAATGCCCCTCTTAAAATATTTTCAGGAAATATTATGCTTCTTTACACAAAATTAGATTTAGCTAAAGAAAAATATCGTTCAACAAAATTAATATTATTATGTGAAGATCTTTTTGGTCAAAAAGAAACGCCTCAAGGTACTACATTCCGTTTCCATACAAAAATGTTTAAATCAGATTTCCCTATTGAATATTATTTATATAATAATCCTGTAGGGCTCTATTATAGTTATCCTTTAAGTTTCCAAATAAATACATGCTCAGAAACAAATAATAAAGCCTATTATATAATAAATTATAATAAAGCTTTACAAGAAGTAACTCTCTATTTAGATATATTATATGGAAGTACCAAAAAGGTAAGAATAGATAATAATTTAGATGCAGAAAAATGGGGTACTTTATTAGATAGTGGAATGGTGGAAGTTGATAATTTTGAAATATCTTTAGCAGATAAAACAACTCATGTTGATATTATTGAAATAGAATGTAATACACCTTTGTTAGCAAATGTATATTATCATTATGATAATTTTGGATATTACTATTTGAGAAATGGTAATTTCGTCATTAAAAGCTTACAACCACAAGAAAGTAAATCATTTACTATAGATATCTCTCAATTCCGTTTATTTTATTATTCAATTTCATTATTTAATCCAACAGAAAATCCTAATATTAGAGTTACTTATAAAGATATGGGAGAAAAAATTTATAATGAAAATGCTTTATTTTCTGGCTATTTAGTAAATGCTCCTGAAGAAGTAACAATAATTAATGATGGTGATTCACCAACAAGATTTATTTATAAAATTGGATATGGTGTAGAATCAGAATGGACTGATGAAAAAAAAAAGATTGATGGTAAATTATATTCCAAAAATGATAAATTTGTATACAAGTTCCCAATAGGAAATAATAAAAAAAACTTTACCAGTGTTTCAATAGATGTAAAATCTATGAAAACTGAAACTCCAGAAGAATCCAATAATGTTAAGTTTTGTTTTAGTACGAGTATGGGAATTCCCATTGATATTTCTTATGAAAATTGCTTTAGAGCCGGGGATAATATGCCATATACTTTGACATTCTTAAATCCTTTAATTTTCCCAAAAACTTATACATCATATTCAAATGATTATTATATAACTTTAGGTCCTTATTATGTTGGCTATGATTATATATCTTTAGAGATAAAAGAAAATAAGTATGAGATAGAAGAAAGAAATATTGAAGGAGTTTCAAAAGTATTAAACTTGAAAAATAAAGAAATAAGTACAATTTTATCTCTACCAGAAATGGCCTTAAATACCGATCAAATTTTATTACAAATGCAATTATGCTCATCCTCTGTAGATTCTATTGATTATGAAATAAAAAATACTTATACAAATGAAGAAATTTTGAAATCTGAATTAGAAAAAAGAAAAATGGTTATTAAGAATATTAATAATACTTTATATGAAAATGAACTTAAATTTATTTCCAACAAAAATGCTGAAATATTTACAAAACATATAGGTCTTATAGATGATGAATTTGAATTACTTGAAGGATATAAAGCAACTCTTGATGAAAAAGAAAATAGTGTCCTTATAGATAGGCCAATATCGAATGAAAACTTTAATATTACTATATTAGTAGGGAAGGATGGAAAATTAAAAGACTATACTTTATGTACTTTTGCTGGAAAATCAGAAAGCCAATATAAAGGCCTAGCAGATTATGTGAAAACATTCCAAACTAAAACAGATATGGATATTTCTCATTATATAGATTTTCTTTCATTTGGTTATAAAGAAGGTGATGAATTTGATCTATTAGTATATGCTGTTCAAATCGGCAATTCCAAACTTGAATTTTTATATGATGTAATTAGTGATAAAGTTAAAAGTATTAATAAAGAAGTAGAAAAAATAGAAAATATAGTTGATAAAAATCATGTTCAACAATCATTTTCAAAAGATGATACAAGTAATTATTTATTGTATGATTTTGAAGAATCTCCTAATGGAAATATAGCAAGTTTTAGAATAAAGCAAGAAGAGGGAGAAGAGGGAGAAGAAAAAGTTAAAATATCTCAAGTAGGATGTATTTTTGTTGATACAAATACTAATAAAGCAGATATGATTTCACTTGTAACTAAAGCAATAGAGGAAGGAACAAGTAGTTGTGTTGGAGGATATAATAAAGATACTCAAGAATATAATGGTTTAATTAATACAATTGATATAAAAAATGATAAAAAAAGATTAGTAATAAAAATTATTTATGATTTAAGTGAAGATAAAAATCTCTTAAATCAACAACTTAGATCAACAGTACCTTCTCTTGTTATTAATTTAAGAATTAATGGCTATAAAGTTGATAAACAAAATTATCAATATAATGAAGATGAGAATTTAGCTTTAGTCCCATATGTATTAGATTTAAATGAAATTAGAGGAGATAATAAGGAAGATTATATTAGTAAAGTATTATTATTTTCTAAAAATCATGAAATGAATATATTCTATTTAGATAATGGAGCTCCAGTTGAATTATTTTATGGAAATATTCTAGTTATTTATACAAATCCAGATCTTATAAAAGAAAAATATAATGGTGCGACTACTATGATTTTATTAACGGAGACTTTCTCAGAAAGAAAAGAAATTGCCGAAGAAGAGGATAAATTTAAAGTATATCTCTTTAAATCAGAAGACACAATTCAATATTTCTTAAGTGGTAATCCTACAGGAAGGCTTTTAAATAAACCAACAAGCATTGAAATGAACTCTTGTGTTAGACCTTATTTATATATATTAAATTATCATTCATATGAAGGAAAAAGAATTCTTCATTTAGAAAATGTATTTGGTGAAATAAATTCAACTAAAATTGCAACAGAAATAAATTATAATGATTGGGATGATTTTATAAAAAATCTAAAGCCTTTTAATGGGAATGAATACAATATTGAAGAACAAAAAAAATATCATTTTGATGTTTTAGAAGTTACTTGCAATACTCCTCTATTATTAAATGTTTATTATACCGATCCTTCAGCTCCCAAAAAAGAAAATCTTGATAAAGATGATATCACAATATTATCATTGAAACCTGGAGATACTGAAGTATTAACATTTAAGCCAGAGATAGAAGGAGATTTTATTTATACTTTTAATGTATTAAAAACAAATGATTTATCACCCAAAATGCCAAATATTGTCATTTCATTTAATCAGGATGAATATATCCATATAATTAAATATGGAATTTATACTAAAAAATCTAAAGAAAATTATCCTTCAATAAATATAGAGAATGTTGATGAAACAAATGGAAATGATGAAACTAAAGTATTATTTAAATTCGGATATGCTATTGATAAAACATTTACTAAAATAGAAAATGATATCTATCATCTTGAAACTGAAAATAGGCAAGAAAATTTATATGCTTATATTTTTAAAAATGGAGAAGATAGATTAAATTATACTTCAGTTGATTTTACTGTATCAACTGAGGAAGAAAATGTTAAATTTTGCTATGGAACTAATTTTGGATCTTTTATTATTCCTTCTTTGCAAAATTGTTATAGAGTTGGAAAATCAAATCCTTATACTATATCAATATTAAATCCTTATATTATGCATAAAGATTATTATACCTCGGAAGAAAATATGGACTTTTATGTCTCTTTCAAAACTATAAATAATGACCAAAATATTAAGATTACTCCTCATTATGAGGAATATACAATTAACAGAAGAATTTTAGAAGGATATCCAAATACCATTGAAATATTGAAATCCGAAGAAAAAACATTATTAACCAAACCTGCTAATAATGAAAAATATTTAGTTACCCAAATGGAAATTTGCACACCTAATACATCAGTTGAATATGAATTTTATAATGCCTTTGACAATACTAATTTAGGGCAAAGTGGTAAAATTGAAGAGAATTCAAAAAATAATTTAAAAATTATTGAAAATGCATATTTAGATACATTACTAGTTTTGAAAAATGTAAATGGAAATAAGGAAACCCCGGAAGTCTTTATTAAACATGCAGGAATAAATGAAAATTATCAACCAAAAATAAATGATATAAAAATTTCTAGTGAAAAAAAAGGTAAAAAAATCATTTTTAATAAGCCTATTTCAGGAGAAGAATTTAATTATACAATATATATTGATAGGAAAGACTATTTATCTAAACAAAATTATAATTTATGCAATTATACTAAATTAACTAAATTAGCCCATTATTCTCAAAATTTTAATTCCAATGAAGAAAAAATCGAAATTGATTTAGATTTTGAATATTCAAAATTGAAAGGATATAAAAAATATGATGTCTTAATATTGGCAGATAATGGAAAATTAATGATATTTTCCGAAGTTTTTAGCGGAGAAGTAGAAGATGATGATGATGGTAAAAGTAATTTAGCATTGATTTTATGTATAGTTATAGCTTTAGTTGTGATTTTAATAATTGTTGCAATTCTTTTTATAAGACAATATAAAAAGAAGAAGAATAATATAGAAGAGTTAATGAATGAAGATAAGGAATTAGTTTTGCCCATGAAAGAGATGTAAAATTAAATAATTAAATAAATAATTAAAATAAATAATAAAATAGGGTTTATATAAATTTAAAAAATTATATTTAAAATTTATTAAATTAATATTATATATATTTTTCAATAGCCTCTTCGTTATATTTTTTTTCTTGTTCAAGTTCAGATTTTCTTAAAGCATCTTCGGCT
>JAJMZN010018694.1:0-15363 GCA_023807165.1 Diplodinium dentatum
GGTTTTAAAAGAAATTGATTGAATGAACATAAATAGAGATAAATCAGAAAGTTTCAATATATCTTGTCTTCAATGCTCAGAACCTATATTTGGGAACAATAATAGAAATAATAATAATAATATTAATAATAGAATAAATTCTTCATGTGAATTCATGAAATTTAATTGTAAAAATGTACCATTAATTTTTGTTATATTCTATGCACTTATTGTGATAAAAAAATATTTATGAAAATTCATCCAGAAGGCTTAGATTATAATGGATTAAATGGCTTTAATATTACTTGCCCTTATGAATCTTGTGGAAAAACTTTTTATTTCACTAAATGCATTAAATTCGAAAGAGCCCAAAAACAAAAAAAATATATAAAAGAAGGGACTACAATTACATGCATATATAATGATTGTAAATCCGAATATTTCCAAATAAATTACCCTATAAAATATTGTCCTGATTTAATTTCAATTGAAAAGCCAAGAATACATAAAAATTTTCCTTCAGGTGCTATGAATATTCATAAAAAAGAATGTGAGGTAATGTATCAAAAAGTAAATTGTTTTTATTGTTGGAGGCCAATAGTTTTTCTCTCTAGTGTAACACATAAAAATAAATATATTGAATGCCGAAAAGTAATATGTCCTTATAAAGATTGTAAAAAAGCATTTAAAAGAATAATATGTTCACATTGTAATAGTGAAAATTATGCTAATGATGGGTGGTATAAAATGGGCTCAAAAACAAAATTTAATAAATGCAAAGAATATTTTGGAAAAATTTTATGCCCATCATGTGGAAAAATAAATACATGTGAGAGAAATTATTTTAAAAGTTGGTTTATTAAATGTGGATTTTCAAATTGTTTAAAAGAAAATAATATGATTAATTGTATATTTTGTAGAAAATTAAGATAAGCAAGATAATAAAGATAATATAGAAGATGACAATAAAGAGAATGAAAATAATAAATATGGTAATAATGAAAATATTAAAGATAATAATAATAGAAATAATTATAATATTGACGAAACTGGGAATAAAATTGATGATAATCAAAATACAGTATATAACGGATTTTTGACCCCCCTGATTGTCATTTTTGACAGGGGGGTCAAAAATTCGTTAATTATTTTTTTTTTGAATTTTCATGGTGGACACAACAAAAAATTTTTTTCCAATGGTTAACGCGAATTTTCCTTAAAAGATTCTTAGGATTTGAATTGAAATCTTCCGGGAGAGGAAAACCAGTCATAAACTGTCCTGTTTATTCACCAAAAGAAAATAGGAGAAAAACAGAAAGATCTCCCATTGAATTAAAAAATATAAAATTTGAGGAGAAGACGAGGGGGGATCAAAATTAAGAAGGGGTCAAAAATCCATTATATACGGTAGTTTAGAAAAAGAAAATAAAAGTAATAATGAGAATATTAATGATGACAATAATGCTTATAATAATGAAAATGGAAACAAATTGGAAAAAAATGATGAAAAGAGTACTAATAATAAAAATGTAGATAATAAGGTAAAGACCTTAAGAATACGGAAGATAAGCCGATTGCTGCGTCTAGTGATGGTAGTGCCGACGCTTCTATGGATGCATCGGGTGAAGCGTCAGAGGATGCTATAGAGATCGGAGTTACCGAGTTTAAGCCAATTAAGAAGACTAAAGTGAAGTCTAACTATTATTCGGATCCGGGTGTTCTTCCGATGACTACGACATATGACTACAAGAAGGTTGATGAGTCATATTTTGAGGATGCACTTTTTATCGGAGATTCAAGAATAGTAGGACTTGAGACGTATTCCGGACTTAAGGATATTGCTACATTTTACGCTGAAGAGGGACTTACCGTTTATTCTATGTTTGAGAATAAGATAGCTAAGGTTCCGGGCAGCAAGAAGGCTGTTACTATTGATAAAGCGTTGAAGCAGACTTCATTTGCCAAGATATATATTATGGTTGGAATCAACGAGCTTGGAACGGGTAATACCGAGCGCTATAAAGAGCAGTATGAGAAGAATCTTAATACACTTCGCTCGCTTCAGCCTAATGCCAAGATTATAGTTATGTCAGTTATGAGAGTTACTGCCAGCAAGGGCAAAGATAAAGTTATTAATAACATTAATATTAATGATAAGAATGTAGCTGCCGCTGAGCTTGTCAACGGAATTGATACATTTTACTTCGATATTAATCCGTTATATGTTACCAAGAGTGGTAATATTAAGTCCAGCTACACATGGGACGGAGTCCACCTCAAGGCAGAGTATTATGCCGATTGGGTAGACTTCCTATGTGAACATGGTATTTAATAGATGAATTTCTTGACTTGTGAATTGAATGGTGTGTTTACTTTACTTATTGTGTAATTCTTGCCGTTGAGCTTAACGACATAAGGGTATTCTTCGTTGTTGGTGATTGTGATATACATAATCTCCTTGCCTTTTGATTTGAACTGGCAGTTTATGGAGTTGTTGTCAAATGTTATATCAGCATTGTTCGGTAAGTCGGATAACTTGCTTTCGTTTAGGTACTCGATGATGCCTTTAAGGCTGTCTTCTTTGGTAACATCTGCTGCGTGATCTCCGCAACTGATGAGAATCTCATCAACTGATTCGGTATACTTAGAAAGCTTAGGTTTGGTAAGTAGATTAAATGCAGCAGCTCCGCAGATTACCAATATTAAAATCATACATATTCTGATGATACGTTCACGTGTAAACTTACTCATATTGCACCTCTGATTGAATTTTTGCATAAATACTATAGCACTAATGAGATGTTTAGTAAAATACTTTTTTGTTAATATAGAGATTTTAAGGAGAATTTAATGTTTGTGAAGAGACTGACAGCATTTGCTTTGATTATAGTTATAGCGTTTAACAGTGTGGTTTACAGCGCGGTTGACGTTAAGGCTGTTCCGAAGGTTGATGCTTTATCGTACGTTATTATGGATGCGTCAAGCGGTACGGTGATATACAGTAAGAACCGTAATAAGAAGGTATATCCTGCTTCTACGACGAAGATTGTGACCGCGATGTGCGTGCTTGATTCGCTTAGCCTTGATAAAGAGATTAAGTTTACTTCTAAGATGCGCAAAGCGTCACATTCCTATGATATTGCTCACATCGATATTCCGGTTGGAACGGTTTATACGGTTGAGGAGTATCTTTATATGATGCTTATGGCGTCCGATGCGTCGTCTGCGACTGCGCTTGCGATAGGGACGTCCGGCTCGATTCCTGCATTTGCCAAGAAAATGAATGCGAAGGTTAAGTCTCTTGGGCTTAAGAATACCAACTTTGACAATCCGGTTGGGCTTGATAAAGGTAACGGATATAACAAGATATATTGTACGGCAGCGGATTTCGCGGTCCTTTCAAGAAAGGCAATGACTTATTCTACCATTAGAAAGATTGCTAAGACTGCCAAGCATAAGGTTCCGAAATGCAACAAGAAGCCTGCGATTACGATTAAGAATACCAATTGTTTTTATTCTTCGTATTCTTATGATAAGAAGAAATATAGTGTTATCGGGTTGAAGACCGGTTCGACCACTGCTGCTAAATATACTATGGTGGTTGCCGGAAGAGATAAGAATCATCACGAGGTGATTTGTACATATTTTGGTGCGACGAGCAATTACGGAAGATATACCGGTATCAGAAAGCTTATGGATCATACATTTAAGATGGCTGCTTCCGGCAAGGTGGTGCTTCATAAGGATTACTGGGATACGAGATATTCGCCTTACGCTGCGCTTATCAGAAAATATGCTGACAGCGGTGTGCTTACCGCGTCGTCTAACGGTAAGTTTTATCCGAAGAAGAGTGTTAGTGGCAAGCAGTTTGCTTTGTATTTGTCTAAGATTAGTGGCGTGAAGATGACATTTGCCAATGATACCGTTACGATAGAAGATTTCGTTAAGGCATATAATGAGTATAAGTCCGCCAATGAGACTGCTGACTCGCTTAAGAAGTCTGGGATCTTGCCAAGTGACATAGGCAATGATGTCAATGCCGCGATTAATAAGGGCCAAGCTGTATATATTGCAGCTAAGGTAACGGCCAATGCTGCCGGACAATCGGAGGCGAAGTAAAGATGAGTGAGTCTAAGGGACTTAGTATTTTTAACTTGAAGATTATAGCGATTGTCACTATGTTTATAGACCACATCGGCGCTGCTGTTATCGAGCATATAGAATCCTATTTTCCTAAATATATCAGCCTACTTGACAATGTTGATATGGTGTTAAGATCTATCGGAAGGCTGGCGTTTCCGTTGTTTATCTTTATGCTTATTGAGGGCTTTAAGTACACGAAGAGCAGAGGGAAGTATCTGTTTAGACTTATGCTCTTTGCATTTATCTCGGATGTGCCTTTCGAGATGGCAATTGATAACCGTGAGTTTATGGATGTGTTTCCTTATGTTATTACGCATGCTAATGTGTTTTATACATTGGCGTTGGGGCTTATAGGGATGATTACGATAGAGAGAATAACCAACAATTATCCTGTTGAAGCTGAAATAGGGAGCAAGGCGGCTAATATGTCTCCGGCATTAAGAAGTGTAATAAGAGCCGTTGGTATTGCAGGAACTACTGTTATGCTTATGTATATAGCATCTTGGCTTGATTGTGATTACGAAAAGTACGGAGTGCTTGCGATACTTGTCGGTTACGCGTTAAGAGGTGACAATAAGCGAGAGATGATAGGCATCGTCTTGGCGCTTGTGATAAGCAATCCAATAGAGGCGTGTGCATTTTTTGATGTTTGGTTTGTTGCGGAGTATAACGGCGAGAAGGGTAGGAAGTTTAACAAATGGTTTTTCTACATTTTCTATCCTGCACACTTTTTGCTGTTGGCATTTGTTAGGGAGATGATTCTCAAGACAGTTTTATAACTTCGACAACATTTAGGTCATCGCCGTCTACATAGAAGCGTATGTCGTAACCTGCGTAGCTGACTCCGTATCGCCTGGTGCTGTCATTTTGATAAGTAGGGCGCGGGTCTTCTCTTAAGACTCCTATTGCTGCCTGCCTTTTGTCTTCAGGGATTATATTAAGCAGCTCGTCGGCAAATGTTACATTTAGCTTTTTCTTCTCTACGGAAGTAAAGCCTTCTGTGGCATCTAAGTGACAGTCTGCGTAAGGGATATAAGGCTTGATATCGTAGATTGGGGTGTTGTTTAACATATCGACACCGCTTACATAGAGTACAGGTCCTTCGTTTTCGGTATACTCGATCCTGTCGAGCTTGACTGACGAGAGTCCTAAATTGTTTGGCCTGAACGGAGATCTTGTTGCAAACACGCCGACTTTGGTGTTGCCGCCGAGTCTTGGTGGTTTAACCGTTGCGGAGAATGTGTCTCTCTTAGCCAGAGAGAATTCCCATATTATCCATATATAGTTGAATTCCTCGAGACCTCTGAATGCATCGTGAAGACGGTATTCCGGCTCAAATACTATTTTGCCGACTGCTTCTTCTACAAGCCCGCTTTGCCTAGGGATTCCGAATTTTTCGTTAAAGTCAGTTTTGATGTGTGCGATTGGTTTCATAGTACACCTCCGCACTCATTATAGCATTTACGCTGTTTTATTCAACAGGCAAATGCAGACATATAATAAAGAACTTAATATGTAGAATATAAATAAGAGGAGTGAGATATATGAAAACTATTAATGTTAGGAAGATGTTGTTACTTTTGAGCGTGCTTATTATGGCTTTGGCTTTTTGCTCGTGCGGTAAGAAGGGTACGACTTCTTCGACCAAAGAAGCAAGCGCCGAGGCTAGTGAAGATGCCGAGGAGAACACAGAGGAAGAGATTGTCGAGGGTGAATATAGACAGGTGCATCTTCCGGACGGAACGGATTTAGAACTTGCCGATGATGAGGCTTATCTTAACGGTCTTATATATTTGGTTGACAGGGATGCTAAGGTCGCAACCGTATCTTATCCGGTTGATTATGAGCTTAAAGAGGCAGTTATACCTGACACCATTGATTTTGATCACGGCACTTATCCTGTAACCGGTATAGGTGAGTCTGCATTAAGCGGACTTGATGAGCTTACAAGCGTGAAACTTGGAGAGAATGTAGAATATATCGAGAGCGATGCTTTTTATGGTGATACCAAGCTTGCTACATTTACTGCAGGCAGCGGACTTAAATCAATAGGAGACAATGCTGTCGCTGGTTGCGATGAGCTTACTACGGTTGAGTTAAATGAAGGTTTAGAAAGCATAGGAACCGATGCATTTAGTTCTAACCCGGCACTTAAAAGCATTAGCATCCCTTCAACGGTTACATCTTTTGGTGAGACTGTGTTTATGGATTGCGAGACTTTGAGTAAAGTTGAGCTTCCTGAGGGAGTGTCGGGACTCGGCAACGGTTTATTTACCAATTGCTATGAGTTAAGTGATATCAAGATTCCGTCGAGTGTTACTGAGATTCCGCTAGAGTGCTTTTATTCGTGTGAATCATTGACAGGAAGATTTGATATACCTGATTCCGTTAAGAAGGTCGGAACGGATGCTTTCTATAACACAGGGCTTTCGGAACTCAGGGTTCCCGCTAATCTTCGTGAGGTGGATGAGTCTACATTTGACGGAATCGACGATCTTAAGACTCTTTATGTAAGTCCGAGTGAGGCTAAGAAATACAAGAAACTTTATGACGGATATGACTTTAAGGTCGCTACATATTAATACTTAACGGATGCTTGGTGCTATTGACATTCAATTACTTGGAATGTTATAATTGCAAATGCTGTGTGAACAGCAATGCGGATATGGCGGAATCGGCAGACGCGCTAGCTTCAGGTGCTAGTGGTAGCAATACCGTGCAAGTTCAAGTCTTGTTATCCGCATGCTTAATAAGGGCCTCCGTATTGGAGGCTCTTGTTATTGTGTGTCATATTATATATGTTATAGGAGGATGTTATGACAACTATAATTATAATGATGGTTATCATAGTATACTTATGCCTTATGATAGCTATCGGAGCATTTTTTTCATCAACTAACAAATCGGTGGATGATTTCTATCTAGGAGGAAGAAAGCTCGGGCCTTTTGTCACAGCGATGAGCGCAGAGGCGAGTGATATGAGTAGTTATCTGCTTATGGGTCTTCCGGGACTTGCTTATATAAGCGGTCTTGCAGATGTAACTTGGACCGCTATCGGACTTGCGGTAGGTACTTACGTTAACTGGCTTACCGTTTCAAAAAGAATCAGACGTTATTCTCATCAGATTAATGCAATCACTATTCCTGATTTCTTTTCTAAGAGATACGGTGATGACAAGAATATGCTTACTTGTTTAGCTGCATTGGTTATCATAGTGTTCTTTGTACCATATACTGCGAGCGGATTCGCTGCGTGTGGTAAGCTTTTCCGTAGCTTGTTCAATGCAGATTATTTTACAGCGATGGTCGTATGTGCGGTCATTATCGTTATATATACAACTCTTGGAGGTTTCTTGGCTGCTTCGACAACCGACCTTATTCAGAGTATTGTTATGACGATAGCGTTGGTTATAGTTGTATGTTACGCTACTGTTCAGGCAGGCGGTATAGACAGTGTTATCGATAACGCCAAGTCTTTGGCAGGTTACTTTAATATGTCGGAAACTCATGACGCTGTTGCAAATGCAGCCTCTCCGTATGGTTTCATCACCATCATATCTACACTTGCCTGGGGACTCGGATATTTTGGTATGCCACACATTCTTCTTCGTTTTATGGCTACTAAAGAAGAAGAGAAACTTACCCTTTCAAGAAGAATTGCTACCGTATGGGTTGTAATATCTATGGGAGTTGCCATATTCATCGGTATTATCGGACGTGCGATGAGTGCGAACGGTACCATTACCGAGTTAACCGGTAACAATAGTGAGACGATTCTTATTCAGATATCTAACCTGTTATCATCTCACGGATTAGGTCCTGCTATTATTGCAGGTGTTATCCTTTCCGGAATATTGGCTGCTACTATGTCAACTGCAGACAGTCAGCTTCTTGCAGCTTCATCAGCTGTATCACAGAATATTATGGTGGATTTCTTCCATGTTAAGATAAGTACCAAGCAGGCTGTGTTTATCGCAAGAATGACGGTTGTTATCATAAGTGTGATCGCAGTTTTCTTGGCTAAGGATCCTGACAGTTCTGTATTCAAGATTGTATCATTTGCATGGGCAGGATTCGGCGCAGCATTCGGACCTACTATGCTACTTGCTTTATATTGGAAGCGTAGCAATATGTATGGTGCTTTAGCCGGAATGTTTGTTGGCGGTGCTATGGTATTTATATGGAAGTTCGGTGTCAGACCGCTCGGTGACGCATTTGATATATATGAACTCCTTCCTGCATTTATCGTAGGTTTGGTTGTAAATGTTATCGTGAGCCTTACGACCAAAGCTCCGGATGCGGATATTGTTGCGGAATTTGAACAGGCGGCCGAGGTTGCCCGTGGCGAATAATAGCATTTGTCATTATGCGTTAGGAGGTATGTATGCTTAAACTGTTTATAGGCGTTGCGCTCACAGTGCTGAATTATGATTATGAAATAGGCGGACGTGTTATCGGTATATTCCCGCATTTTCTGGGATTCTTCCTTATTGTTCTCGGTATTCAGGAACTCGAGAAGAAGGATGATGCATTTTCAAGAGCGTTGCTTCCTGCGTATGTTTTCTTGGTTTATTCGCTTGCGTTCTATGTTGCCAAGACGTTCGGCTTCAGTATATATATGGAGAAGAAGCACATATATGTATTGTATTTTATGCAGCTTTTGGAGACTGTCGGCGCAATGTTTGTTGCTTATCTGATAACATTTGCATACACTCATTACGAGCATAGGTTGAGGATGGATGTCGGTTGCACAAGAGTTCAGAAAATGTGGAAAGTCATGGGCATAGGTTTCATAATCTTCTATGTTGGTTATATGACTGCGCTTATGTATGGTTCAGCATTTGATGCTAAAGTTCTTGAGAATGCAAGCGCCGACGCCGTGGGTGGAAGCTTGTTTGCCTCGTTTGTGTTTTACCAGTTGGCAAATGTAATCAAAAACGCAACGATACTTATATATTTGTTCTTTTATTACAAGGCTACGGCCGGTTTTATGGATAGTAAGAAATAAAAGGAGTGCGCTTATGTGGATAGCTGATGGATGGCAAGACTATGAAGTCTTGGATACGACCGGCGGAGAGAAGCTTGAGAGATGGGGCGATTACATATTGGTTCGCCCGGATCCTCAGGTTATATGGGATACTCCGCATGATCATCCGATGTGGAAGAAGAAAAATGCTCACTATCACCGAAGCAAAAAGGGCGGCGGTGAATGGGAATTCATCAATCTTCCTAATACATGGGATATATCTTACAAAGAGTTGAAGTTCAGATTGCAGCCGTTTAGCTTTAAGCACACAGGGCTTTTTCCGGAGCAGGCTGTCAATTGGGATTGGTTTTCTTCTATTATAAAGGAAGAAGTTGAAAAAGGACGAGAAGTTAAAGTTCTAAATCTTTTTGCTTACACCGGAGGCGCAACTATCAGTGCTGCGCATGCAGGCGCTAAGGTTACTCACGTTGACGCTTCTAAAGGTATGGTGACATGGGCTAAGGAAAATGCTGCTCTTTCGGGTCTTGGCGATGCTCCTATCAGATGGCTCGTCGATGATTGTGTTAAGTTTGTCGAGCGTGAGATAAGACGTGGCAATGTCTACGACGCCATTATCATGGATCCGCCATCGTACGGAAGAGGACCTAAGGGTGAGATATGGAAGATTGAAGACAGCATTTATAGTTTCATTTCATTGTGTACCAACATATTAAAGAAGGAACCGTTATTCTTTCTTGTCAATTCCTATACAACCGGATTGCAGCCCGGGGTTATCAAGTATATGCTTGAAACTGAGGTTGCCGGTCGCTTCGGGGGAAATGTTGTCGCAGACGAAGTAGGACTTCCTGTTTCTGATACCAACCTTGTGTTGCCTTGTGGATGCAGCGGAAGGTGGACGAGATAATCAACATATTTATGTCTTTTATTATGTGCAAGAGAAAAAAATAAAATTTTCTCTTGCATTTTTTTGTAAAGTGTTATATACTACCAAATGTTGTGACCTTGATAGCGATGAAGCGTGAGGTTGCTGCCAGGATATGGCAGGTTTTCCGTGGAGCGAGTCAAGTTTTAAACTGGCGACAAGTCACTGTACAGTAGTTTTAACAATCTGCGTAAGGGCAGATATGACGTGTGGTTTATTTAACTTTCATAGTTATGACACACACGGGTAAGTGTACAGTCACCGCTTGTCGTACCGAAAAGTACGAAAAGGAGGCGACTTTTTTTATGGCAAGTCAAAACGTAATGAGAATTACATTAAAGGCGTATGATCACAAGATGATCGATGCGGCTGCCAAGAACATCGTGGAGGCGGTTACCAAGACCGGAGCTAAGGTAAGTGGTCCTGTACCAATGCCTACTAAGAAAGAGGTAGTTACCATTCTTAGAGCGGTACATAAGTATAAGGATTCCCGCGAGCAGTTCGAGCAGAGAACTCATAAGAGACTCATTGATGTAATCAATCCAAGCAAGAAGACTGCCGATGTTTTACAGGGTATGGACATTCCTGCCGGCGTAGACATCAGTATCAAGATGAAGTAATTCATCAAACACATTAACGAATATCCTTAGGGTTAAGATAGAGGGTCCAAGTTCTTTAATAGAGACCAAGTATTCCGATATTTTACCGTCTAGGATGATTGCAAGCATTTGCAATCCGCTGTAGATTTAATTAGGAGGAAAAAACATGAAGAAAGCGATTTTAGCTACTAAAGTCGGCATGACTCAGGTATTCTCTGAGGACGGCGTTTTAACAGCAGTTACCGTTTTACAGGCTGGTCCTTGTGCAGTAACTCAGGTTAAGACAGTTGAGAATGACGGCTATAGTGCAATTCAGGTAGGTTTCGCTGACAAGAGAGAGAATCTTGTTAACAAGCCACAGAAGGGACACTTTGACAAAGCAGGTGTATCTACTAAGAGATATGTCCGCGAGTTCAGATTTGAGAACTCAGAGGAGTATGAGCTTGGTCAGGAGATCAAAGCAGATATCTTCGCTGAGGGAGATAAGGTTGATGCAACCGCTACTTCTAAGGGACACGGTTATGCAGGCGCAATCAAGCGTCACGGATTTGCAAGAGGTCCTGTAACTCACGGTTCTAAGCATCACAGACATACCGGTTCATCGGGTTGTGCAACTGATCCGGGTAAGGTATTTAAGGGCAAGAAGATGGCTGGACATTATGGATGCAAGCGCACCACAATCCAGAATCTTGAGATTGTCAGAGTAGACGCAGAGAAGAACATTATTTTGGTTAAGGGTTCTGTTCCGGGACCAAAGAAGTCCTTAGTAATGTTAAAAGAAACCGTTAAGTCGGGCAAGTAAGACTAAGGAAGGAGGAACATAGCAGATGGCATCTGTATCTGTATATAATATCGAAGGTAAAGAAGTTGGAAGCATAGAGCTTAACGATGCTGTATTCGGTGTTGAGGTTAATGAGCACCTTGTTCATATGGCAGTAGTTAGCCAGCTTGCTAATAAACGTCAGGGTACACAGAGCGCTAAGACACGTTCTGAGGTTCGCGGTGGCGGACGTAAGCCTTGGAGACAGAAAGGAACCGGTCATGCAAGACAGGGTTCTACAAGAAGTCCTCAGTGGACTGGTGGTGGTGTAGTATTCGCACCAAAACCACGTGATTATTCTTTCAAGCTTAACAAGAAGGAGAGACAGGCTGCATTAAAGTCAGCACTCACTTCAAGAGTTAACGAGGATAAGTTCAAAGTATTGGATGAGCTTAAGCTTGACGAGATCAAGACTAAGAATGTTAAGAACATTCTTGATAACCTTGAGACATCTAAGGCTTTGATTATTACAGCAGCAAGTGATGATAAGAATCTTACACTTTCTGCAAGAAACATTGCCGGTGTTAAGACTGCATTTATCACTTCTGACGAGGGAAATGTAAGCAGCACCATCAACGTATACGACATCTTAAAGTACGATACCGTTATCGTTACCAAAGATGCGGTAGCTAAGATTGAGGAGGTGTACGCATAATGGCAGCAGTTCAGTATTATGACGTTATCTTAAAACCTGTAATCACAGAGAAGTCTATGAATGCAATGGGTGAGAAGAAGTATACATTTCTTGTACATCCTGAGGCTAACAAGACTCAGATTAAGGAAGCTGTTGAGAAGATGTTCGACGGCGTTAAGGTTTTGAAAGTTAACACTATGAATCAGTCCGGCAAGACAAGAAGAAGAGGAATGGTTTATGGTAAGACAGCTAAGACCAAGAAAGCAATTGTTCAGTTGACAGCGGAGAGCAAGGATATCGAGATCTTCGAGGGACTATAAGAACAAGGTAGAATATACGCATTTAAGCGTGATAATAAATAGGAATGCATGAAAGGAGTGCAAATCATGGGAATTAAGAAGTATGGCCCATACACACCTTCAAGAAGAAACATGACAGGACTTGATTTCGCAGAGGTTACCAAGACAACTCCTGAGAGATCACTTACTGTTTCTTTGAAGAAGAATGCTGGTCGTAACAACCAGGGTAAAATTACTGTGAGACACCAGGGTGGTGGATCAAGAAGAAAATACAGATTAGTAGATTTCAAGAGAAATAAAGACGGAATTCCGGCAACAGTTACAGCAATCGAGTACGATCCAAACCGTACAGCGAACATTGCCTTAATCACTTATGCTGATGGTGAGAAGAGCTATATCATCGCACCTAACAAGCTTGAGGTTGGAGCTGTTCTTATGAACGGTCCTGAGGCTGAGATTCGTATCGGTAACTGCTTACCACTTGAGAACATCCCTGTTGGTACTGAGGTACACAACATTGAGTTGATTCCTGGTAAGGGTGGACAGATGGTTCGTGCAGCCGGTAACGCAGCGCAGTTGATGGCTAAGGAAGGTAAGTATGCAACCCTTCGTCTTCCATCCGGCGAGATGCGTATGGTTCCTATCAAATGTAGAGCAACAGTTGGTACCGTTGGTAACGTAGAGCATGGCCTTGTTAAGATTGGTAAGGCTGGTCGTAAACGCCACATGGGTATCCGTCCTACAGTTCGTGGTTCTGTTATGAACCCTAATGACCATCCACACGGTGGTGGTGAGGGACGTGCACCTATCGGTCGTTCAGGCCCTTCAACCCCTTGGGGTAAACCGGCTCTTGGACTTAAGACCAGAAAGAAGAATAAGCAGTCTAACAAGATGATAGTTCGCCGTCGTGACGGAAAGAACTTCAAGTAGTATAAGGAGGTACAATTATGGCTCGTTCATTAAAGAAAGGACCTTATGCAGATAAGAGCTTACTTAAGAAGGTAGATGCAGCCGTTAACAGCGGAAGCAAGGACGTAATCAAGACTTGGTCACGTCGTTCAACAATCTTTCCTTCATTCGTTGGGCTTACATTTGCAGTTCATGATGGAAGAAGACATGTGCCTGTCTATGTAACAGAAGATATGGTTGGACATAAGCTCGGTGAGTTCGTTCAGACCAGAACCTTCCGTGGACACGGCAAGGATGATAAGAAGAGTAAAGTTCGTTAATTTGAAAGGAGGGTTCATCCATGGCTAAAGGACATAGATCCCAGATTAAGAAGACAAGAAATGAAGAGAACAGAGAGACAAGACCTAGCGCTAAGCTTTCTTATGCTCGTGTTTCTGTTCAGAAGGCTTGCTTCGTATTGGATGCCATTAGAGGTAAGGATGTACAGACCGCGCTTGCTATCTTGGCTTATAACCCAAGATATGCATCAAGCATTATAGAGAAATTACTTAAATCAGCAATCGCTAACGCAGAGTACAAAGGACTTGACGTTGATGACTTATACATTGCTGAGTGTTATGCTAACAAAGGACCTACAATGAAGAGAATCAGACCACGTGCTCAGGGCCGCGCTTATCGTATCGAGAAGCGTACAAGCCACATCACGATAGTTCTTGACGAAAGATAATAGGAGGTAAGTCATGGGACAGAAAGTTAATCCTCACGGCTTGAGAGTCGGAGTTATTAAAGACTGGGATTCAAGATGGTACGCTGAGAAGGACTTCGCTGATTACTTGGTTGAAGATAACAAGATCAGAAAGTATCTTCTTAAGGAACTTAAGAACGCTGGCGTTTCTAAGGTTGAGATTGAGCGTACATCTAATCGCGTTAAGGTTATTGTCTTCACCGCCTTCTAAATCTGCCTTAGAAACGATCTTACACTTGACTGGAAGCTTATGCATTGCCAAGCGAAGAGCTTCTCTGGCTGTATCCTCAGGTACTCCGGCAATCTCAAACATTACACGACCTGGTTTAACAACAGCTACCCAAAATTCAACAGCACCTTTACCTTTACCCATACGAGTTCCTAAAGGTCTGTGTGTAACAGGCTTATCCGGGAAAATCTTAATCCAGATCTTACCACCACGCTTAACGTAACGAGTCATAGCGACACGGGCTGCCTCGATCTGATTAGACTTAATCCAGCATGGCTCAGTTGCAACAATACTTCTGGAGCAAGGGAGATAATCTTCATAAACTTCTTATCTCTAAGCTCTCTAGCTACAGGTCCAAAGATACGGGTTCCTCTTGGATTCAAGTCATCCTTGATAATAACAGCAGCATTCTCATCGAACTTGATGTAAGAACCGTCTTTACGACGAGCACCCTTCTTAGTACGAACAACAACTGCTTTAACCACGTCACCTTTCTTTACAACACCACCTGGTGTTGCATCTTTGACCGAAGCAACAATAGTGTCACCAATATTAGCATATCTTCTGGTAGAACCGCCAATAACACGGATGCAAAGTAACTCTTTAGCGCCGGTATTGTCAGCCACCTTTAATCTAGTTTCTTGTTGAACCATGGTGTTTCTCCTTCCTAAGCTTAATTACTTAGCTCTCTCGATAATATCTACAAGTCTCCATCTCTTATCCTTAGATAATGGTCTTGTCTCCATAACCTTTACACGATCACCGATCTTACAAGTGTTCTCCTCATCATGAGCCTTAAGCTTATAAGTTCTCTTAACGATCTTACCATATAAAGGATGCTTTACATTATCCTCAATTGCTACAACGATGGTCTTATCCATCTTATCACTTACAACTCTTCCAACACGAGTCTTTCTAAGATTTCTTTCTTCTGCCATTTCGAACTCCTCCTTCCTAAATTACTGAGCAGCATTGATCTTCTCAGTGATAACGGTCTGAATTCTGGCAATGTTACGACGAACTTCCTTAATTCTGCTCGTATTATCCAACTGATTCGTTGCATTCTGGAATCTCAAGTTAAATAGTTCCTTCTTAGC
>JAJMZN010018695.1:0-14776 GCA_023807165.1 Diplodinium dentatum
ATTTTATAATTTATCTAATAGCTAAAAATAAAGCAAAAGATATACCATATTTACAGGAATTTAGGCCCCCAAAATTTAGCCCTCTCTTCTACATCCCCCAAATTCCATCTCATAAGTCTCCAAAAAATACAAGGTGCTACCTTGAATATTTGTTCATACCCAAGGAAGGTACCTTGGTTGAAATTCCCGAATATTAGCCCCACCCCCTTACAGCCTTGGAGAGGGGGGCCTAAATTCCGGGAAATAATGTCATTGTTTAAAAAATGAAAACAAAAAGTAATATTTTTTAATTTACCTATTTTTGGAGATAGAACATCCATATTTCATATTTTCAAAAAAATTTTCATTTTTTGGAAGAGGTATCATACAATTTTTTGAATTTAAAGATTAATATTTGAAGACAAGTTTCTAATAAGAGGGATATTCTTTTTCTTCAAATACTGAATATTATTTGCTTTTACTATCATCAAATCTTATTGATTTGATCATTCAAATAATTGATAATCGTCTTTATATATTTTATATTACGGTATATCCCGAGGGGGTTTGCTCCCCTGGGGGGTTTTCCCCCTTTTTCGAATCTCCCTAATTTTTTGAAATTTTATTGAATTTAGGGGAGGCCTTTGGGGTTTTCCCCCCTCATTTTTCGACGGGGGGCGTGGGGCAAACCCCCCCGGGATTTACTGTAATCTAAATGATTTTATATAGAAGGAATATATAAACCTTTAGAATATCAATTTTAATTAAAAGCAATAGACAAATAAATGCATTAAGTGAAAGCAGTAAATTAAAAAAATATTTATCGTAAAACAAAGGCTAATAATTTAATGATAAATAATATTTAAATACTGTATTCCTTTCATTAGATCCCACACTTTTTTTTTGAAAAAAGTTTGGGGGATCTAATAGTTAGGATTTAAAATTGGAAAAATTATAATAGACAAAGTAAAAATTAAAATTCTTAATAGTTAGGAGAAAAATTAGGGGAAGATCTAATGAGTTGGGGCCTGTTTCGAAAAAGTGGGTTGGGAGGATCCTATGAGTATGGAATACGGTAACTTATTGTTTATATTAAAATTATTTATGATAGCTTTTTTTAATTTAAAAATAGTTAAATTTCAATCATTATAATTTTTCTAATTTCAACATATAGTTTTTTATTCTATAATTAAGTATACAATGTAAAAACAAGAATAGTACCATTATTGGAATTGTATGCCCTATTAGTAATTTTTGACCTCTTATAAAATTTATGGCTGGAATAGTACCCCCTAAAAAAATGGGCCTGCTTTTTAAACGTGGTATAATATTCTGAATTTTATGGTAATGATTTTTAAAAATTCCCTCTAAAATTTTTCTAAAGGTTAATTTAACAATTTATATTTATATTATTAAAAATATGGAACAAATAATTTTTTATTGTTATAATTCAATCATGAATCCTATAAATTATAATCCAGAAGATAAAATGGAAGATATATTTAAATTAATTGCTCAAAATATAGGAATTAATATTAATAATTTATCATTTTTATTAAATCAAGAAAAAATAAAACCAGAGAAAAAGATTTCAGAATTAATTATTCAATTTGGAAATAATATAAAAATATTTGTTAGAGAAATAAAAAATATAAAAAATACCTTATTCACCTTATTTTTGCCCCCCGCCAGAAAATCTGTTGTATTTAGGGATCATCTGATTCAAAGGGGAGACCATTGTTATATTTTTTCCCAATGGTTCCCCTGGCGTGATATAGTCATAAAATTCCCCAGAAAAATGAGGGGAAAATATAATGTGAATAAGGTAATCCAGCAAAAGAAGAAAAAATATTGGAAGAAGAAAATGATACTATTGAATTAAATTATAAAATAAGGTAATTTATGACAAGAATTCCCCTGCCTAGTTTACCCCCAAAATCATTTTTTGTCCGACTAGAAAAAATTTTTCAACTTATCGTAAAGCCTATTGTCTAACTCCTTCTCTAGAATTCAAGACATTTTTTAGGGGGTCTTGGGCTACGGATAAAGGAGAAATGTTTTTAAATAAATGAAATTCAAATTTTGTCACATTTTGGGAGGAGCTACACTCAGGGGTCACAATAATAGGTTATATAGTAATTTCCAAATTTTTTGATTCAAATTTGTTGTAATTTTATTCTAACCAATTTAAAAAAATTTTTTTTTTACCGATTAAAACCTTTCATTTTTTCAAATTTAGCATTAAATCCTAAGTATTTCAAAAATAATTTTCGACTCTGAAATTTGATTCACCGATAAAAAAAGAGGGAATTAGTTGAAAATTACGATAAATAAAAAATCAAAATTTATAAAAATTTTTGGTCTTGATTTTGTTGAAAATAATAAAGAAAATTGCAAAATACCTTAATTATCAGCATAACCACACCTATGAGCAATTAAAAAAATATTAGGTGAGAAAGACAAAAAATTAAAAGATAAAAGGAAAGGCCTTATATTGACTTTTATGATATTATATAAAAATAAAGAATATGATTTACAATCTGATTTTAATATTCAAAATATAGATGAAGAAGATAATGATGTTTTAAATATAAAATTAAAAGGCATAAAAAATATTTCATATTTATCTTGCATGTTTTATAATTGTTCAGAATTACTATCTCTACCTGATATTTCTAAAATAAACACCAGTAATATTAATGATATGCATTCTTTATTTTCTAATTGCATATCTTTAGTATTTTTTTATTTATTATAAAAATATTTAAGAAAAAGTTATATATCTATAAAATAAAGAAATTTTAATTCATATTGATGATAATATTTCAAAATGGGATACATCTAATGTGAATGATATGAGTTGGTTATTTAGATCTTGTATATCTTTAGAAGTTTTACCTGATATATCAAAGTGGGAAACAACTAATGTTAAATATATGATGGAAATGTTTTCCTTTTGTCAATCTCTATTTGCTTTACCTGATATATCTAAATGGAATACCTCTAATGTTATTGAAATGATGGGAATTTTTAGTGGTTGTCAAAAAATATTATATCTTCCTGATATTTCAAATTGGAATATCATAATTTGCATTTTCTTTCTCTGTCCAAAAAATATTTAAAAAAAAAATATGGGGTATAATTAGGTTTTCACGCTAAAAAAAAGGCCAAACACAAAGAAAATTTTTTAGAAACTATAGGCAAAAAAATTTCGGGTAAGGACAAGAAAAAAATATAATTTATTTTTAAGGGAGTAAGGGCTCAAAAAATTTAGGGATAAACAATGCTAATTATGATACTTCAAATTTAACTTTTATCATTAATAGTAGGAACTATATTAAAAAAACATCGTTTTAGTCTGAAAATATTGCCTCCTTAAATTTAGCTTTCCTCCCATAGGAAAATAGATTTTATCTAAATTTACCGTCCTAAATTATATTTTGATAAATTTTATTTTTTGAAAAAAAATTTTTAGTTTATATTTAAATGTGGAAAACACCAAGGTGGGTACCTTCCAAAAATCATAAAAAATTCTTAATTGAATTTAGCGCCCCCTTTTTTTATAAAATTATTTGGGCTCACTAAATTCCGACTAATGCAGTAATTTATCATTAAAATTAAAATTAGAAGTTTAAGTAACCTTTTTTTATTTAAAAGAAATTAAAGATATTCAATTTAGGTTTATTAAAAAAAGTTAATATGTGTGCAATGTTTTCTTGTTGCTATTCATTAATCTTACTAAATTAATAGATTATAAAATATTTAAATAAAGGTAAATAATAAATTTCTTAAATTTATAAATCCTAATTTCTTTGCCTGACATTTCTAAATGGGATATAACTAAAGTTATAAACATAAACTGTTTATTTTCCTTTTGCAATTCTTTAATTTATTTTCCTAATTTAGAAGATTGGAATACTACTAATTGTATTGGTATGAGAGAAGTATTTTTAGGGTGTATAAACAGTATAAATTATGAAGAAATAAAAAAAAATCTATATGGCAATAAAATTTATTATAAAATAGAAGATAATGGACCTTTTTTATTAGGGGATTATAACAATCAAAAATATATTACCGTAAAACACGTTCCAACTCCCCCCCAAAATTACAGATTGAGGAAAATATTTTAGAGGGGGGGAGTTGGAACATAATGAAAAATAGCTAAAAATATCTATTTTCCAAAAAAAAATTACAGAGCGAGGAAAAATTTTTTTGGGGGGGAGTTGGACCAGGGGGGGAATTGGAACGTGTTTTACGGTAGTAAAATAACCGGAATAATTCTTTCTGGAAGATTAGATGATATTTATTTAATTTTGGAAAACTATATTATTTTTCAAAATACGGTTTTAGAAATATTAAATACAATAAAAGATACATTATGAATTAATCTAATTAAGATATTTAAAAAAAAATAATACCGTAAAGGTCGTATTATAACCACCGTCGAAATAGAACCACCCCCCTCAAAATTTTCAAAATTTCTATTTTGAAAATGGTCAAAATAATCCCACTCCCCATTTCATTGTAAATTTTGCAAGGTAGGACCTTGGATTTTAGAATAAAAAATTTTTTCCAATTTACCTATATTGCAAAAATGTCTGTTCCAAATAAAACCACCCTCCAAAAAAAATTGCCTTGCTCCCTAGGGGTGTGGTTATAATACGACCTTTACGGTAATTTATTGAATTTTTATAAAATAATGTATTTCTTTTGGAGAATTAGCCCATTCCATATTATCCAATCCCATTTTTTCATTTATATTTTTCTGTTTTCATTTAAAAATTTAAAATAATTAAAAAAATTTTTTATTTACAAATTAATTAATTAATAATTTTGTTCATTCCCAAAAAATATAATTATTTTTATATATTAAGTTGATTTCGTATTTTATTGATATAATTGATAACCCAATCTGAATCCTCTGTATCTATCATCATTAAATCTATTAATATCTTCATAAAAGGGTCTTTGTCTTTTGAAATCTTCATCTATAAAAGAGCTCTTTGTTTTTTTATGTGAAGTATTATGTAAGCCAGATGAACTACCATTTGAAGTCACCAGTTCAGGTGTAGATGATGGAGGTATAATAGATTCAGGGCTGCCAACAGTTGGAGCCATTGATAAAGCAGTAGGAGCTGTTACAACTGGAGGAGAAGTAATGGATTGAACATTCATATTAAAACTAACTGATGTTTCTTCGATTTTAGGATTATGACTAACGGACAAATATCCAATACTAGGAGTATTATTATTAGACATTGGGTTATTAGAATTTTGAGGCATAATAGATTTATTTTCAACATTAAAATCATTGTTAATAGATAATGGTTCAACACTGGAAATAGGATTAAAAGTATTAGGCTGTCCAACACTATAAGTATTTATAGCAGATATTTCTTGATCATTTACAGTAGTTGTTTGAATTTCTGGAGTAGGATTAATTAATGGACTACCTTGGGTTTTAAAAGAACTGAGACCTTGGTCAGGAGGATAAATAATTTGTGAATTTGAATTTATAAAATTTTCATCTACTTTATTGTCTGTTGCTTCATGAAAATTAGAATTTGTTTCTATTTGAATTGGAAATTCTTGGTCTATAATTGGACCAATGGAGACTTGAGTAGTCTTTACATCTCCTTTAATTTCCTCTGTCATTAATGGAATTGTCTGTCCTATAGGAGGTATTGTTTCAAATACTGAATTTACTTGTTCATTAGGAATAACTTCTTTTTCTAATATTAATTTATCTATTTTCGATATAATTTCTTGATTATTTTCTATTATTATATATATTTTATTATTCTCTTCTATTATTTCATATATTCCATTTCTATTATTTTCTAATTTTAATTCATTATTTATATTGTTCTTTTTATTAATATTAATGTCATCAACTTCTCCATTTTCTTTTTCTTTATCAATTTTTTCATTTATTTTATCATTATTATTATTATTTTCATTATTAGTATTATTATTGTTATTGTTATTAAAAAAAGAATTATCTTTTATATCTTTCATTACAACAGAATTTGATCTTCTTTCAAAAAGGAAAGAATTAGAATATAAATTTGGTCCTTTCGAAAAAGAATCATGTAATGTCTTTGACAATCTTTTTCTAGGATGATATATATGTTCTTGCGGATTATTATTATTTGAATATATTGATTTTGGCATATATTCAATTTTAAACATTTTTTTTAATAGTTAATAATTAATTTATAAATATATTTTTTCTATAAATAATATATAATTATATTAGTATAATAATAAATGACAAAAGATAACAAAACTAAAAGAAGAAATAAGTGCCATATTTTTCCATCTAATTCCCCCAAGAGGAAAAAACGGGACAAAATTGATGGGGGAATCAGCCATTCAGAAGCTTATTTCGCACTCTCACAAAAAATGATACACTTGATACTGATAAAGACTTATCAGACTCCTCTATTTTATTGTTTGAAGAGCCAAAGAATAGTCAAAGGTTATAGGTTCAAATTTTTCTTTTATTTTGGAAATAAATATAATATTGGAATAGTTACTTTAAAAACAATTCATTTTTATATTCGTCCAAGAGTTGCAATAAAAGAAAGTGCCACCAAAATTCATAGTATGAATAACGATTTTTTGACTCACCATTATAAAGATGAAAATATTGAAGATAAAAAAAATATGGAAATATTTTTAGAATGGGCGGGAGATTCAATAATTTTCTCACATAATGCTCCTTTTGATATGTTATTTATTAATAGAGAATTAAGATATTGGAAGCTAAAAGAAATATCAAAAGAAAGATTCAGATGTACCATGCGAATATTTCGAATGGTAATGAGTTACATTGATCCATTATATGACCAAAAATTTACAAAATTAAAAGAATGTTGCAATTATTTTGGGGTTGGTGCAAATGGCAATAAATATCATGGTGCTAAATTTGATTGCCATATGTCGGCACTATTATTAGTCAATATTTATGCAAAAATAGATTCAAATCTATTTTTATCTAAAAAAATAGATTATAAACATAAAAAAGATTATTATTCTCATTATAATGATTATATTGTCCAAAAAAATAAAAACAAACAAAATAATGATTATAATTGTCCGTATTTTATTCCAATAAAACCTGTTAATTTTTATTCAATTCCTCCCTATCTTTTGAATAATGATGAAAAGTATATAAATTCTAAGAAATTAAGGGAAAAAAATAATGAAGGTGAAAATGAAGGAGGTAAAAGTAAAGGAAAAGAGAAAAATTCTGATAAAAAAAATACTTCAAAAAAAAGTGATGGTAAAAAAAATGAAAAAAATTTAGCATCAAATGAAATTCTTAATAAGATACTTAAAGAATATGAATCATAAATTATTAATTGTATTTCACAAAAAACTTTTAAATTTTCTATAAAAATTTAATATTCTTATTTTTTATAATTAAATTTAAAGTTAAATAATTCTATAAAATTTATCTTTTAAAAAATTATTAAGTTGGACAATGAATGAATTAAAAGAAGCAGTTAAAGAATTTGTTCAAGATAAATCTCCTGAAAATGAATCTTCTCCATTTACTGAAGAAGAAAATATAGATAATAAGATTATTGAAAATGAAAATAATGATGAAAAAGAAGGTAAATGATAATAATGTTCCTCCAGGAGAAGCATATGATTTAGATAAATTTAACCAAGAACATCCAGAGAGGACAATCCAAAAGGAAGAATATGGAAAAACTAATGTAAATGAATTTACAGGTTTTACAGAAAAAGAAGGAATTGTTATACAAATTTCATCTCCAGAAAAAAAGAAGGTGGTATTTTCAGTAAATCATATGTTTCATATTTGGTAGAAGCAGAACCCTTTGATTTTAAAACAAGAAAAAGATATAGTGATTTTCTTTGGTTTAGAAATACTTTGGCTCTAGTTTATTGCCAATGTGTAAATCCTCCTTTATACAAAAAAAATTATGTTGATAAATTTAGTGATAATTTAATTAAAAAAAGAATGAGATCAAAAGAAAAATTTTTTCTGTGGATTATTAGTACATCCTTTAATTAGAAACAGTCAAATATTATATGATTTTTTATCTACTGAAAAAGAACAAGAATTTCACAAAAAAAAGCAAAAATATGGAAAAAATATAGCTCCTACCAATGTTAAAGAATTTAAAACGTTGGAAGGAGATATTAAAATTTCAGTAACAAAAGAAAAAGAAATGTATTTACAAAATATTGAGGATAATTGTAATATAAATGAAGAATTATTACAAAAAGTTACAAAATCATAATAAAAAATTAATGGTTTTAAAGGCCCAAGTTAGTGATAAAATGAAAGAGATTTCAAATTTATGGAAATTAGTACATGAAAATAATATAAAATATTTTGATGTTCATAATACTTCTCAAACTTATTTTATTTTAAGTAAAGTAATAGAAAATTGGGCTGATGCTGAAAAACAACAAATGGATATTTTAAATATAAATGTTAGAGAATATTTTAGATATATTAAAAATGAATATCATTCAATGAAAGAATTATTTCGCAAATTGAACCCTGACTTGACTTGTCACGGACTTGAGTGTGTCGACTTCGGTAAGTGATGTTGTTGATGCAAATAAAGGTTTATATAAAAAAGCTTTTGATAAATTATATTTTAATAAAGAAAATTTATATAAACAACAAGATTTGGCACAATGGGGATTAAGTAAACAAGATTTAGAAAATATAAATTAATGTTATTAAATAATAAAGAATTAGAGCATTTTCTAAAATGTTACCAAAAGAACTAAAAGAGTAAATATATTTAAAGAATTTTATGGGAGTTATTTAAATTCTATTAAATTGTAGGATAAAAATGATAGGGCTGTATAGGGCGAAGAAGATAAGAGAATATGAAAGAATAAGAACTCTTAATTCAAAAAGACATAAAGAAAATATTACTATTTTTATAAGAAAATTATCAGATTATTTAACTGATTTCCATGTATCTTTGGCTGATAGATTAACAGAATTTAGTGAAATGAAGGATGATGATGATTCTAATATTAATTTACAAAATATTACTTCAGGCGAAAAACCTATAAGCGATGAAGTTAAAAATTTCTTTGAAGATCAAGAATATAATAATATAAAATTATTAAAGCATTCTGAAGATAAAAAAATTAAAGAAGAATCAAAAGAGATTAAAAATATAAGTATAAATATAAATAATACAAATGAAATACCATATTCTTCAATGACATTTGACCTTCCCCTTTTTTCAGAAACATTGCTTTGTAGCCATTTGGCCATACCTGAAAAATAGTTTATTGAGATGATAAACCAAAATAAAACTTGAAACAAAAAGCATTTTCCATTCAAATAATTATCTTAATTAAAAAAAAAATACATAAAAAAAAATACAAAAAAAAAAGGAAAAAAAATAAATCAAAATCTGGAATAAATCTTTCTCAAATCAAATAAAGAAATAAATGATATTTTTTTAAATACCCTTACTTTACTATAATATTTAGAATATTTTTCTTGTTTATATAAACATATTTTTAATAAAACCTAAAAAGAGAAAGAACCTATTTTTATCCAAATTATAAAAGAATCAGAAAATAATGAATTTATATAATTTTTCTGATAAAAATCAGAAAGATGAATTAGAAAATAATTATAATAATATTATAAATTTAGAAAAAGAGATTAATAAAAAATATAATAAAGAAATAATAGTAAAAAGAAATCCAAATTTGTCATTAAAAGATTTATATTCTTTATATTCTATTGGAGATTGCTATTATATCTTAAGAAAAGATTATAATTCATCAATTCAAATCCAATTATTTATATATATTTGCGATTATTGCATATGATTCTATTCTAAATGAAAATTCCAGTTTAAATCCAGGAATAAAGAGAGTTAAAAAAATAAATAAAATAGATATTTTTCAAAATATATCAGCCCTAGAAAAAGACAAAAAGTTTTTTCTTTTAATTATATAAATAATAATGAAGAAAATATATATTTTATGGGTGATAATTAAATATTAAATTGGGCAAAAATATTTTTTTCAAAATTAAAAAAAGATAGTTTTAATGAAGATAATTGTCAAAAAATTGTTATAGGTTTAGGTTTAGGTTTAGATTTTTCTTTAACGAATTTAAGAAGAGATTTTATTCATTTAAATAAAAGAGATTTTATAAAAGATTATCATGAAAGTAATGGAACTCTAATTTTTTTATATTATGAAAATATTATCAAAGCATTTAATAAAGAAAAAAAAGAGCAAAAAGAAAATGTTTTTTTTTTCCTCATATGTTGAAGGATATTAATTCAGATTATTCAAATGCCTTCCCCACTGAGAAAGACAGGAAAATGAGGAATAGGGTATCACAATTAAAATTGTTTTCATCCCAGGAAAAAAATAAATTATATATTATATCAGGAGGTAAAAAAGGAAATTTAGATGAAATTTTTGGAGGAATTACAAATATAGGTTTAGCAAGTGAATACGGATTTTTTTTTAAAAAGCCAAGGAGAAAATTATTTACAAAAAGATTATAATCAATTATTTCAAATGATGGTCCTGGAAAAAAGGAATTTTACCAATTTTAAAAGGTTTTACTGAAAAGAACTGAAGGAAGCTATATAATAGAAAAAGAATCAATGATTAGCTTGGTATATAAAAATTGAGACCCTGATTTCGACCTTATTCAAGCTAATGAAATGATTACTCATATTAAGGGATTACTTTTTCAAAATGATTTTATAATGGTTACAGATGAAAATAATTCAGTAAATATTAGACCTAAAAATATTAATAAAAGTTTTTTTATTTCTGAAATACTTAAACAAGAATATATAAATAATGAATTTCCTGAATTTATTTAAGTTATTGGAGATCAGAATAGAAATGAAGAAATGTTTAATTATTTAAATTATTTAAAAAATAATTTTGATATTAAATCGAAAAATATCAATTTATTCAGTTACTATTGGGAAAAGAATTAGTAATGCAATTTTTTAAATGAATGTAATGAAATTTTGGGGTGTATTAAAAATTTAATAAAAGTGAAGGAAATTCAACATTAAAATTTAGTCAAGATATTTATAATTTAGTTGAGCAAAGAGATGAATATGATTTATATAGTAAAAAAGAATATGATTAATGCCAAAATTTTTATCCTTTTAAAATTATAAATAAGTATTTTCTGTTTCTTTATTATAAAATAATATATTTTTGTGAAAAGAATTTTTAATATTTATTTCATTGTTCAATTAAGTCAATTTTCATTATATTTTTTGATTCTAATTGACTTATAATACTAATAATAATTAACTATTTTTTATTTTTGGTTGATAAATAGTTATTAATATATCTAAATCTAATTTTAATATTTAAAATTTTTTCGATTTTTGCTAAATTATCTTATATATTCAATTTACTTATTTTAAATGAATATATTCTGTATTTCATTTTATTATCATCTCACTTTATATAGAATTAATGAATGGACTGGAAATAACTAATCAAATCAATTTAATTTCAAATGCCCAAGAAAACTTTCCTTATGAATCACAAGAAAGGTTTTTAATTCAAAAAAAATATTAATAATGATGATTTTTCTAGATTTACTTTCCAGCCAAAAGAAATAAGTACAAGTATTATTTATGAAATAAGTTTAGAAAGAACTGGAGCTATCCAATTTTTCTTTTTATATAATGATCAAACTACAAATGCTGAAAAAAGTACATTACCCTTTTATATCACAGTATTAATTCAAGGTAAAGAAATAAAATTAGATGATATTCAATTAAAACAATTTTTTCTAAATCACTCTGAAAAATTAATGAATTCGAAAAATATTTCAAAGAAGCTTCTAAATTAAAATATAATTTTGTGCATTTTACTCCTATTCAACAGTTGTAATAAGTGAATCCCTATACTGCCTAAGAGATAATACAAAGATCAATAATATTTTTTTTGATAATGATAATTTATCAGAAGAAATGAAAGTAAACTTATTAAAAGAGCAATTAGATAAAGGAAGAGATATATATGGAATAGGCTCTCTTGTTGATATAGTTAGATAATAGTGAATGGTTAGGAAATCACCCAGAATCTATATAATTTAGAAAGTACTCCATGGTTAAATTGTGCTTATGCTTTTGATTGCATTTTACAAGAATATTCAAACTCTTTTTATGATTGTAAGACATCTAGAAGATTTCAACCTTATGTAAAAAATGAAAATGAAGTAAATGAAATTATGGGAGATTTATGGAATATGGTAAATAGAGCAAATTTATATGAATTTTTATGATGAATATTGAGCAAAATAAAAAAATTTTGAATGATTTTTATGAAGAATTTAATAAAGAAAGAAATAAATATACACATAAAATAAATTCAATTATCGCAGGGAATGATAATGAGGCAATTGAATACATTTTTAATAATTGTTTAGATGAAATTGGATATTCAAGAAATGGAGTGAAAATAAATGGAGAAAAATTTTGATGTTGTTTAGTAAAATTTTTAATTATAATATAAATAATAAAAATAATTTTATGGGTAAAGGAGAATATTTCATGAATCAATGTAATGAAAGATGGAAAAAAATAATTCTTGGATGGATAGAAGGTGGAATGAACAATATTAGAGGAGACATTAGATGGGAATTTATTCAAAACCATAATAAAGCGGTAAGAATTAAAAAACCTTTAATTTCTCCTTATTTTTCCTTTTTTGAAAAAAAAATGATAAAAAAAATATTTGCTTGTAATGGTTGGATAGGAGAAAGTGAAGATCCTAATAATCCAGCTCCATGTTTTACAGAAAAAGGAACTTATTATTATATTAAAAGAAAAATAAATATTTGGAGTGATTGCCCTAAATTAAATTATAGTAATTCACCTTCTGATTGCCCTTATTTAATAGAGCATATGACACAATATATTCAACAAATGGCAAAATTGTTTAATGGTTTTAGATTAGATAATGTTCATTCCACCCCTTAATTTATTGCTGAATATTTAACACAAAAAGCAAGAGAAATTAATCATGATTTAATAATAATGGCAGAATTATTTACTAGAAAAGAAAAAGAAATAAGTTTTGTAAATAGAATTGAAATAAATTTATTAATAAGAGAATTAATTTTGTGTAATGATGCAAGAGGCTTATCAGAACAAATTCATAAATTTGGAGGGGGATATGACCATATGCTCTGAAAAACCGAAGAAATTATATTTGACTATATTAAAAATGATGATAATATAATTCTTAAGCATATGAAATATTTATTGTCTTCTTCACCTCATAGTATTATTTTTGATTTAACTCATGATAATGAAACATATTTACAAAAAATGAATAATTTAGCATTAAACTTAACTAAAATGGCATGCAATTCCTTTAGTTCAACTGCAATTGGTTCTACCAGAGGCTTTGATCAATTATTTCCTATACAACCTTCAGTTGTTAATGAACAAAGAAGAAATGCTTATAATGAGGATTTTAATAATATGTTTCATGGTAATGAACATCATAGGACTGCTCCAAAATTAGAAGATAAAAAAAGCCAAAAAGAAAAAGATGAACCAAAAGAAATTTTAACAAAATTTGATTTTAAAAGTAAAAATGCTAATAAAGTTGATTTAGCTTTAAGTTGTAGAGGATGGAAACCTAATATAAATTTAAAAAGAGAAGGAGGTGATTTATTTTAAACAGAATTTAATCTAAAAAATAATCAAAAAATATATTATAAATTTGTTATAAATGGCAAAGATTGGGTAATGGAAAAGGAAATGTTAATAATGTTATTATTTTAGGTAATATAAATACATTTAAGCATAGTTTAAGTTTAGGCACAATTAATAGTCAAAAATAATATCACAAAAAGGATTTAAAATTGTTAAGAAGACAATTAAATATAGTAAGAAATGATATATCTCTCTATAAAAACGAATTTTTTTACATCAAGAAAATCAATTCTTATGTATTTTTAGAGCATTTGTTCATGAAGTTATTTAAAGAATAATCCTAATTTTGATGGATATGCTTTAATTTGTAGAACTGGATATGATCAAAGAGGTACTATTCCTATAAGAATAAATTGCCTGGTATTTATTCTGAATTTGTATGTGGTTTAACTATGAATATAGGAAAAATTGATATATAATAAATTTTAAAAGAAGATATATGGAACAGATTCTGATATTTAGTTTACTAAAGATGGTAAATGGCTGAATGATTTTAGTTTTATAAGTCAAGAAAAAAAAAGAACTATAATTAAATTTTAATGGAAATATGCCATGTAATACGGCAATTGTTTTAAAATTTAAATTAACTGATGAAGTAAGAAATGCCTTAGTTAATATTGAAAAAGAAATAAGCCAAATTAATAATGAGTGGGAAAATCTAACATAGAATATAGATTTATGTGATATTAATTTAGTTTTATTAGATAATAGAAAAGGAGAAAGAGGGACTTAAGCTTTCGATAATTTTGGCCCTCTTTGTTATGCAGGTATTAGTCATCTTCACAAAATTTAAATGAATTTAAATTAAAAAAAGAAAATAATACAATTTTAGATAATATCAGAGATGGAGATTGGTTGATGGATTATACAATAAAAAGATATAAAGATCAACCAAATTTAAAAAATCTTTATAATATTTTATGTTCTATTTTAAGTAATAATACAAAATTATACGTTTATCATAAGCCAATATATATTACAAAATTAGTAGATACATAATATAATATAATTATTATGAAATTATATTATTTAATGAAAAATAAAGATTTAAT
>JAJMZN010018696.1:0-14689 GCA_023807165.1 Diplodinium dentatum
TTTCCCACAATTTCTAAATGCTAGGGGTGAAGAATGCACAATTCAGTTATATAAGGAATTTAAAGAAATAAAGTGAAATATTTGGGGAAAGAAAAAAACAATGATATTTTAAGAGTTTTTTTTTGTTATGTAATTTGATAATAAATTCAAAGAAAAAAATAGGTTAAAGGCTATATAGAGTTTCTTATTTAGATAAGGGAATATTATAGAAATTTTATTGAAAATTGAATTAAATAATTCAAAATTTAATTATATTTATAAATAATATAATAATTCAAAAATCTATCCAGTCCAAATATGTTATTCCCTTTTATAATTCATTTAGGGTAATTCCTATCCTCTTCTTTAAAAATTTATGAAAAAAGTACAAAATAGCCGTAAGATTTACTCAGTTTTTTGAGGTTATAATTATTGGCCGTAAATGAATGAATAAACCTCCCTAGAGAGCAGAATAAAACAAAATTTTTTAGGGGATTATTCATTCAGATAAAAACTATTAATTATATTATCAACAACAATCAAAATTAGCATTATTGTTATATTATTTTTTCAAATTTCCTGAGGATTATTAGTTAGGTATAAGACTTAGCCTCCATTATCTTCTTTTCCTTTATGAGTCTTATTCTTTTCATGCATATGGAATGGCATCATCAAATTTAGAGGTTGGATTATTACATTGGAGGCTAATTCAATCAATTACAAAATTTATTTTTTTTTAATTAAAATAAAATGGTAATTCAAATATAAAATATAAAATATGTGAAAAAAATATTCCAAAAATTTTTTATTTGATTTTTTATTTATATAAAAAAAATTAAAATAAGTTTATTTAATTTATAATAATTATAATAATTTGCACATACTTTGATCTTTGCATCCTTTTATATTATTTATATAAGTTATATTTAACATATCATCAAAATTATGACAACAAAAATATCTATTATAAATTTGTCCAACTTTCCAATTTGATTCTAAATGGTCTCTTGCTTGTTCTTCATCATAATATTTTTCATAGGAATAATCCTGTAATTTTTTAAATCCTTCAGTATCATTATTAATTAAAACTGTAAATAATCTTTCCCATCTTTCAAGTATATCCCTATTTGAAAATCTATTCATACTTAATTTAGCTTCTAATCCTTTAATTTTCCTATAATTATAATCTTTTAAAGGTTTTATACTTTCTTCAGCCATTCTTGTATAATTCATAGTATCACAAATAATTACTCCTTTTTGATAAGGAGGACTGTATGAGACATTAAATGCTATTACAGGAAGTCCATGAGCTTTTCCTTCATTCATTACCAAAGGAGATGCTTCACTCAATGAAGGGCATAAAAGAATAGAAGAATTTAAAAAATAATGACTAATATTTTCTGTATAATGTAAAACTTCTATATTTCTTCTTAAATCTAATTCATCTATTAAATTTTCTAAAAGCTCAATTTTGGGATTTGCAGAAATAAAATATAATTTTGCATCAGGTATTTCCTTTCTTATTAAATCCATTGCCTTTATTCCATATATACCCCCTTTTAATCTATCTAATTCTCTTCCCATTATCATCAAATTATGATATGTTAGATTTGAACTAGGCGTTCCCTCAGGTTCAAAAGTATACATATTTGGGATAAAAAGAGTATTATTAATACCTATTCTTTTATGCACATAATAATCATCAGCTATTACATGAACAGATGCATCATATAATTGATTATATTGCCAAATTGCATAAATTCCAGTTAAATTTGCAAATATACTTGACATATATACTCCATGCATAACTCCTATTACTTTTTTACCTCCATTTAAAGATTGATACCATTTTATACTACTTGGAGTTAAATCATTATGTAATACATAAATTTTAATATTTGATGTTTTATCAAATTGTTCTATTAATGTTTTATTTCCTGCAATTTTAACAATTTTGACTCTTTCATCAAATTTAAAGCCTAATGCATACCCAGGAGCTGTCATTAAATATATATCATATTTTTCTAATTTTGCTAATTCACTACATATTAATGAAAGCATTCTTCCTATTCCATTCCCAAAAGTTGATTTAAAAACCCAGGCAACTCCTATTTTATCATTTTTAATATTTTTAACTTCATCACTAACAGGAACAGTAAAATTACTAATAATTTTATCAAACGTATCTCTTTTTACTTCAGGTTTTAAAGCATTTGATTTTAATAAACATAAAAGAGGACATCTACCATCTTTAGATTTTAATCTAAATCCAATTTCAAGTTTATTTTTAGATTGTAAATATTCAATAATAAATTTAATTATATTCCATTTTGCATAGTGCATTGCATAGTGAATAGTAGTCCACCCATATCCCGGGGCTGATACTTCTTCAAAAATATTAAATGGTTCTCCATATGTTCCTTGTATATATCTTTTATAAGCATCTAAATTACCATCTATAACAGATTGATAAAAATTCATTTTATCATTTGTTTGTAATTTATTTGTTAAATATCTATTTCTTAATTCTTGATCACTTAAAGTATTTCTTTTTCTTACTTCTTTTACTAATTGTTCTTTTTCTTTTTTTAATTTTTCGATTTCTGCCGACTTTTGGTTAATTAAGGCCAATTTTTTCAAAATTGGATTAGATAAATACCCTTCACATGATTTAATATGCTCTAAATAATCAATATATCTAATATTATCTCTATTACACCCATAACATTTAATATTTAAATTACTTAAAATTTCTCTAACAAATTTATTTGCTTTAATATAAGTACCCTTACAACCTTCATTAAAACAATTTTTATCTGCTGATTTTAATATAAAATAACAATTTTCACAAATAATAGCTTGACATTGGTTACATTCTATTGGGTCTAAAAGAACTTTTAAACATATAGGACAAATCATTTCATCTAAAAGAAGTTTGTATTCATCATAATTACTTATAAATTTTCTGTCAATACCACAAATACGTCCTTGGGCAAATTTAACTTGGGCTAAACTTGATTCACTCATTAATATGTTTTGAAATAAATATTATTTAATTTTTCTTATATATTTTTTAAATTATTTATTTGGACGATTTTATTTATAATATTAATTATTTTTATTTTAAATATTTTATTTTATTCATATTATTATTTCTATGCTTTTAAAAAAAATAATTATAATTTTTATAAAGTTTATTTAATGTGTTTATAAAATTAATCATTAACCAATGTGTTTTATTGTTTTTTATAAGTTAATAATTTAAATATTATTAATAAATATCTTAAATCCCACTCTAATTCCCCCTTTCTAACTCAGCCCTCTTAGAAATTTTTTCAGTTCCAATTTCATTCCCTCTCTAACTCCCTCCAAAAAAAATTAATAATTTTTATTATTAATATTTTAAGGAGAATGAATATGATTAATTGATAAAAAATATTTATCCCCCAAACTCCATCCTCACTATATTTTGTCCTCACTCTTTAATTTTTGGGGGAGTTAGAATCGGATTTACGGTAATATAATTATTTTAATTATTATTATTTTGAAAAAAAATATTAAATATAAAATATTATATTAATTTAAAAAAATGAATGACTTCGTCACTAAATATAAAGATTTAGCCTTAAAAGTAATATATTTTACCAAAAAAAGAACACTTGGAGAAAAAGTATTTTTCGCAACATCAAAATTTCAAGATGTACTTACATATTTTGAGAAAAAATTAAAAGATTCTCAAACATTTTTAAAATCAAGTTATTTATTAAATGGAAAGCAAATATATCCTTCAGATATACTTTTATACTTTTGTACTATAGACCCAAATCTTCAATTAGTAGAAGAAGATATGTTTCTTGAAATAGATGAATTAGAAAAATTAGATGATTCAAGTGATCCAATATATGAAAAATTATTAACCCCTGTAATAAATCCATTTAAAATAATGATTTTAAATGTAAAAAAATCAATTATACAACAAGCAATTTTTCCAAAAGAAAAAATAATAGAATTTGGTTTGGATACTTTAAATAAAAATTATGCTTGTTGTAATTCAACTGATTCATTCTATTTATCTTGTGGCAAAAATTTTTGGATAATAACAAATAATAATTATGAAATAGAAAAAAAAGAAATGCCTTTTTTTAAAGAAAAACATTCTATGACATATGTATTATCAAATAATACAATATTTATAGCTGGAGGCTCAGAAGAATCTTTTTATTATGATATAAATTCTAAAGAATTTATAACATGGGGAAAAATGAATGGAATTCAAGAAAAACCAGCTTTAATTGAATTTGAAGATTATCTATTTTCTATTAATTCATTTAGTAAAAATGGTATTTTTTTTGAAAAGACAAAATTGAAAAATCCTGCAAAAATATGGGAAAAAATAGTACCTCAAAGTGCTGATCAAGAATCATCTTTTTTTTATAATCAATTATTTGGAGTATCAAAATGTTCTGGAGGGAATATTCTTTTTGCAGGTGGAGTAAATAATCAATTAAGGACTTTTATGTATAATGTAAAACTAAATTTAATAAGTATTAATCCTTGCAAAGATGAAAGTATTTTATTAAAGGAGAGAAATTTTTATAAAATTGATCATAATTTCAATATAGCAATCCCAGAGAATATTGAAAATGATCATATTATTGCAATATTAAATAAAAATTCTAAAACATTAAATTTAAGAACACTTGAAGAAACAGGAATTAATGAAAGGAAAAGCATTTTAAAAACAGATATTATTGGAAATAGAATTCCAGGAAATATTGTAATACAATGTAAATATATGAATAAATTAGATTATGACAATTTTAAGAAACAAAAATTTAATCAGCAAAAAACTACTAATGATAGTATAAAAGGAAGATTTGGTTTATATAATAGAAGAGAAGAAGGTCAAAAATTGGATAAATATAGGGGAAAAACCCCAGCACTTGAAAGAATAACTGAAGGAAAATCTGATGAAGAAAATGATGAAGATGATACAATTAGAAATAGGCCAAGTTCTGCTAAAAAAGACAAAACAACTATAGATTTAGGATTAAATTTAGATAATTTTGATAAATTTAATTTTTCTTCAAAAAAAAAGGAAGATAAAAAGAATCAAAATAATAATGAAGATAAAAAAATTAATAATATTAAAGTCCAAAAAGAAAATGATGAAAATATCGATAATGATAATAATAATAATAATTCAAATAATAATAACAACGATGAAGAAATGAATTTTGAAATAGAATCTAATGAGAATGAAATTAAAAAATATGAAGAAAATATTAATAAAGAAACAAATTTATTTGAATCAATTGTTGATAGTGAAAAAAAAATTAATGAAAATAAAATTTATAAAGAAGATAAAATAATAGTAAAAAAAGAAGAAAATAAAGAAAAAATGGAAGAGCCAGAAAAAAAAGAAGAAAAAGAAGAAAAAATAGAGAAAAAGGAAGAAAAAGAAGAAAAAAAAGAAAAAAAAGAAGAAGTTAAAGAAGAGCATAAAGAGGAACTAAAAGAAAATCTTAAAGAAGAGTTTAATGAAGAACTTAAAGAAGGACTTAAAGAAGAAAAGAAACAAGAGAAAAAGGAGGAAAATAATAATCTTAATAAAATAGTAAATATTGAAAAGGAAAATGCTAAAGAAACTAAATTTACAAAAATAAATTTAAATGAAATTCAAAAAGAAGAAGATAAAAAAAGTGAATCAAAAACTATTCAAATTACAACAACACCATATACAAATTTATATGATAAATATAAATTTCCGAAAAATTATGATAAGTCAATTAGGGAAAAAGGTAATACTATATACAGCTCATTAGAACCCCATAATTTTTGTCAAAACGTAGAAGTGCAAAAATAGGAGCAGTTCTATTATGGAGGAATATATTTTGGACAAGGTAGAGAGCTCTATTTTGGGGATTATAAAATGTGGTTTAAAGTAATAAAATTTCAAATAATAAGAATTATATTCATAAAATTAAAAGAAAGGTCAATAATATAAATAAAAATAATAGCAATAATAATAAATCATATGGAAGGATAAAAAATGAAAATAATTCTGGAATAAATAATATTTATATTAATATTGATATAAATACTGTAAATCTGCATTAATATTTAACCCATTCCTACTACAACCTAAGCTGAAATATCTGAAAATTTTTATTTTTTTTCAAAGGGAAAAAAGGAGAGTTTTACGATAATGCTAATCCTATTAAGGAAAAAGAAAGTCAAGTGAATAATAGTATAAATAAGCCTTTAAATGAGAATAAAAATACTAATTCTATAAATTCTTATGAAAATAAAAATATTAACATGACAAGCACTAATATTATCCTATAATCTATATTTATCATATCATTATATTATATTTTCATATCTTTAGATAAAAAGTTAATAAATCTAATACTCAACAAAGTCAAATAAGCCAAAATATTAATACTAATAGTGAAGAACCAAAAAATTTAAATACCCTAAATCTCACATTATAACTCTCCCACATCTTATTACTCCCCCCCTCGATTCTTTCGCCTGCATTCTAATAGATTTTACAGCTTAATATTCCTCCCACTAAGAAATTTTAAAATTTATAGAGGATTCAATGAAATTTTACAACTTAGGGGGGAATGAGCAAAAATTTGAGCCAGCAAGCAAAAAAAAAACAATTTTTACAAAACATTTTTGTAATAATTTTACAACTTATAGGGGGTATAATATAATGATACTATTCTAACTTTTAGGGAATATATTGTCAATTTCTGAATTTATAGGGGATATTATGTCAATTTTGAAGCTTATAGGGGATATAATGAATCCTTTGTAACTTATAGGGGGTATAATTGCAAATCTATCCCCTCCCCTATTCCATTTCTACACTTTATTACTCCCCCTCAAAATTCTATAAAATTTGATGATCAGAGGGGAGGGAATAATAAGGTGAGGTTTATGGTAATATACAAAAAATATTTAATATTCCAAATTTAAAAAATAATGCTCAAAATCCTAAAGAGAATAATGTAATTCAAAAATCAAATACTTATTATAATAAAAAGATAGATTATACTTATTCATTAAATCCTTTTATTAATAATAATATAATTGATTATGAGAGTTATAATAACACAGAAGATTTTGAACCAAATGCAAATAGAATATTAACAGATAAAAATATAAAATCTATTAAAGAAATAAAAAAATCACAAAAAAAACCAAATTATAAAACAACTAAAGTTATTTCTAATCAAACAAATTCTCAAAGAAAATTATTTCAACCTAATAATAATAAAAATATTTATCAGAACATTTTCGACAAAAATATTTTCAAACAAAATCTTCCATATATTTCTTATAAATATTCAACTCATAGGCAAGCAAAAAGAAGAGAATATCTTACATTTAATCACAGTGTTAATTCTAATTCTTATACTTCTCATAATAGAGATTTAAATATTTGTAATACAGAATTGACAAAAAGAAATTCTTCTTCTAGAAGATTAACCTATGTTAGAACTGAAGAAAATAATAATAAATACACAGAGATTTATATGAAAAATATAAAAAACAGAAACAAAAAAGTAAGTGCAAATGAAGCTAATAGTTTTAAGAAAAAAAATTCTGAAGATAATACTGTAAGAAAGGCTAAGTCCGGATATCAAATTTTGAAAAAAAGTTCTTCAAGAGAAACAAATATAAAAGAAAATAAAAATAATAATAGTAAAATAACAAAAGAAGGTAAAGATAAAGATAATAAAAGATATGTTTTATATAAAATTGTTCAAAGAGTAAGAAGAGAAGATGGAAATAATTTAAAATAAATTTAAAATATTAAAAATTACTTAAAAAAACAATTCCAATTATTGCAAAATCAAAATTAATATATGAATTTTGAAATTTATTTATTTATTTAAAATATATTTATTTTTTTATTAAAAATAAAAATAAATTAATATATAATTTAAATAAAATTAATAAATTTATTTTAATAAATTTTTTTTATTATCTTTATATTTTAATATAATAAGGCTAGTCTTATTATTATATTCAAATTAACTTTATTTTTGGCCTGTTTTTTAAAAATTTCAATTTTTTTTCAAAAAGGAGATTATAATAAAAAAAATTTAGATTTTTTTTCCAAAAATTTTATATTAAGATTTAAAATAACTAAAAAAACATTCGCCTAAATATTATAGAATAATTACCATATTTGCCTAATTTTTCTCTTTTTCCAGAAAATCTATTGTATTTTTGGACCATTTCAAAAAAATTTTTTACAATGGTCCCCCTTTGGTGTTTGATGCTAAAATTTGTCTAATTTTCCCCCCTCAAAAATAAGGGAAGGGCGGCAAAAATTAGACAAATACAGTATATTTAATCTACATATATTTCAATAAAAATTTATTTGGAAATTTATATTTATATTTTTAATAATAATAAAAATTTATATATCATCAATAAAAATTATATTATTAAGGCAAGACAATGATTACAATATTAGAAATTTGGATTAACTAAAAAAAGTCCTGGTTTAGATATAAAAAGTTTGGGAAATAAAAGATATATAAATTTATAAAATATTGATGAAGGAGGAAATTTGAATATTTATTACCTTAAAAGTCAGTTTATAATTCTATGAGTTAAAGAGGAACAATTTTTTTTGGTAGAGAGTTAATAATCCGACCTGAAATTTATGAAAGGTAGGTAGGTAAAGCTTTTAAATTTCCTTAAAAAAGAGGCCTGAATTCAGTGACTTTTTTCTGGATGGTAATTGTTGAAATATTCTTAGGGTTAATATTCCAAAGGGGTAATAATCCTTCTTTTTGAGTAATAATTAAATTTTTAAAAGCCATTTTTATATAAATAAATAAACTAAATAAAGAATTATTGAAATAATAATATTTTTAATTTTATTTTTATTTACAAAATTAGATTAAAACATATTTAAATATAATTTATTTTTATATTTATAAATAGAATTATAACTTTTTGCTTCTATTTTTTCTTATAACTATTTTTTCACTTTAAACTATCCGCATATTTTCAATTATTCTTTTCTATAAATATTATTTTATCTAAAATTTTGAATTTATTATAATTTAAAATTACCGTATTCCACGTAATTATTGCACCCCCCCATTTTTGGACGAATTTTCAATTTTTCAATTACATATAATTATTGCACCCCCCTTTTTTTCAAAAAAAAATCCCTGTAAATTATTGTATAGCCCTTTTTTTTCAAAAAAATTCAATTTTTTAATTACACGTAATTATTGCACCCCCCTATTTTTGGGCACAGGGGGGGTGCAATAATTACGTGGAATACGGTATAATTTTTATTTTTTATCAATTCTCCTCTCTTTCTATCTTTTAAATATTTAAATAATAATAAAAAGGGAATTTAATGGAAAGAAAAAACAGGGAGGTGTGAATAATTATAGGCATTTATTAGCAGTAAATAAGATTTAAAATAAAATTTAAAAATAATTAATTAACGTAAAAGTCAGGGGGATTCCCCAAGTTTTGAAAGTTTCTCATTTTTAAGATTTTCCCAAAAATTGCGAATTTTTGAAGAGAAAAAAAGTCTGGGGGATTTCCCCCATTTTTCATGGGGAGGGGGAAATCACCCCTACTTTTAGGCTATTTTTATTTTGTTATTTAAAATATTAATAAATTAATTATTTAATTTAATTATTAATTATTATAAATGAAAAGGAATGAGGCTGCTCAGTCATTATTATTAAATTGCAACTGCAATTATAATCATTTCATAAGGGGTAATTATAATGCTGCTCTTTCATGCCATTTATATCGTGAATTTAAAGGTTATAAAAATTTAAGTTATCCTTTTATACTTAAAGGCAATTTAAGGGAAAAAGGAACTCAATTTATGTTAAGAAGGCCAGATTTAGGTGTTTTAATGTTTTATGAAATAATAGAAGTTTTAATCACTGATTATTTTTCCAGATTTAAATACCAAATATATAAAACAATTCCTGAAACTTTTAAATACTTTCATCTTGTAGAAATAAGATATATAAATGAAGATCAATGTGAGATTAGGTCTTCATTAATATATGATAATAAAATATTTTTATCAGAAAAAGAATATCAAGATGCTGTTAGACTTATATTAAATGTATTTAAATCAATCGAACTTTGTTTAAAAAAATTCACTATACCAAAATTATCTTTGGTTTATGCAGTTATTAATTGTAAAATAGAGTTACCTTATTTTATGGAATAATTCCCACAAAATAGGGAACAGGCCAAAAAATGAGTGGGGGAGAATTATTTAGTAGCAGTAAATTGTCGGAACATTTAAATCTCGAGAGGGTAACCAATAAAAGAGAGATATTATTCGGTAAAATATGGTAATTTGGAATATTTTACAAAATTTGAAAATGATTCATAAATATTGTCTTTTACTTGATGATAAAATTAATTATAAGGGAAATCTATTACAAAAAGATGATATTATTGAATTAATTAGTATTAAAGGTAGAAATAAAATTAAATCTATTTCTAAAGTTAATAAATTAAAAATGAGTAAAATGAACTTAACTAAAGATGGTATTATTGAATTATTATTTCAAAAAGTTGAGAAAAATAAAAATCCTTTTGCAAAAACTAAAATAATTATCAGAATTTATGAATATGAAGGAAAATGCTCAATGTATATTTTATTTTTTTTTTTAAATAATCAAATTACTGTTAAACCCTTTTTAATACTCCCGATGAACGAAATTTTGTAATTTTCATGGGGGAGGAATTATTAATTCCTATACCATTTTTCAAAAATCTTCAAAATTCGAGGAGGGGGGTATTATTAGTTCCAAAAATTACAATAAAATTAGAATAGATTAGAATAAGAAATAGTATTTTCAAAAAAATTTTCGAGGAGGGGGGGAATTATTAGCCCCCATATCATTTTTCAAAAATCTTCAAATTTAGAGGGGAGGAAATTAATAAGGGAGAATTAAAAAGGGTTTTACCGTAATTATGATTTGGATGCTTTCACTCAAAGGAAAAATAAAGAATTAACAAAATTTAAAAATATAGTTGAAAACTATAATGCAAATTCAAAAAATAAAGAATAATAAAAATAAGTAAAAAAATTTATCTAGTGTATTTTTTATAAATGAGTTTTCATATAATTTCTATAAATAATACAAAAAAATATATATATAAATAAATATTTTTGAAAAAATAATTTAAAAAAATTATTAAAAATAAAATATTTAATTACAGTATTTGACTTGGTCCTGCCTCCCCTTCATTGTTATGTTCAAAGCCAAAAATTTTGGGGGAAGTGACTTGTCAGCATTTCTTTAAAATTTTTTTTTTGTTTTTTTCACTCTATAATTTTGAATCACTTCTTAACATTTTTGTCTCCAAAAGAGGGGCAGGGCCATGTCAAATTATAATAAAAAAAATTTTTTTGGAGGCTCAAAAAAAGGAGGACAGGACCACATCAAAATCGGTATATTAAAAATTAAATTTTATATAGATTTGTGATTTTCAAAACTTTGGCCACAAATGAATAGAATTTAATTGTTTTGTTATTTTCAGCTTCATCTATATAAGTATAATGCTGTATTTTCTATGTAATAAATATCAATTGCTTATATCAAAAAATACCATTTTTTCAAAGGTAACAGCTTCTTATTTATTGGTATCTATCTGTATTATCTCTATTAAGAAAAAGATTCATCTTAATATGAATGGATTTTTTTGATATTAGCCTATAAAGCTCTTTACTTAGGGAGACCAAAATTTACCTAACCCCTATTATCATGCCATTTTCCGAAGTTAGATAAGATGATATTGACTTTTTTGAGGACAGAGAACACCATTAACAGTTAGAAACCAAAATATATGATGGATATAGAGCTGAATTAAATATGGAATTTTGTAGCATTGATTTTTTATTTGTAAGAATGGATAAATGTCATCTGAATTTTATTCAATGATTACCTGTTAGAGAAATATAATAATGCCTTTGACTTTTAACTCATTGAAAGTCTGGATAATGATTACTATGGATCAAGACAATGAATTATAGGTGGGATTATGAATAAATTATTTGCCCATGATCGAGGTTTTCCCATACTCGCTCTCAATAGGCTTTGAAGATATTTTATTCTAAAGACCATAATATTCTCTTAGTATTGAGGTTGGTGTAATTTTTCTGAGAGATATTTTCACCTTATTTCTTTAGGGAAAACAATTTACATTTTGTTTTTGGTTACTATAGAAATGAAGAATATTATAAGAACAAAATTCCTTTATTATAAAAAACTAAAAAACTCCTTTCTAAATAATAAAATCTTAATAAAACAAAGAAGAGAATCCCCTATATTAAAATTAAATTTTTAAAAATATAAAAAAAATAATAAATATTTTTTCACATTAAAAATAAAAAGGGAGGAATAAACATATTTAGGATTAAGTTATTTAATATAATTATAATTACTAAACCTAAAAATGTAATAATTAAATCAATAAAAGAAAAACATAAAAAATGTAAAAAAGAATCACCATATTTGGCATAGTCTTTCAACCCTTCATTTTTGAGAGTCTTATTCCACTAATTTTTTATATAACTTAGCTTTGTCTTGCTCCAAAAATTTATTGAATTTTTATACTTTAATTTTTTGTAAAAATCAATATTAGAATAGGAATTTAAATGGTTGGGGGGTTCATCTAACCCAACACTTTTATTCATAATTTTTATATGGCAATTTTGCAGCTGTTTTATTCCCTCTCCAAAATTTTTTTGGGCCTTATTCTGAAAAATTAGGGGAAGCACTACACCAAATATTATAACTTAATTTTCGTCATAATTCCCTCAAAAATCTATTATTTATATCAATTGAATTGTTTAAATAAAAAGTTAATGGTAATTTTTAATAAAAATAATAATAATACCATAAATCTCACCTTAAGTCCATATTTTTAGAAATTTTGGGTGAGGGGTTATTATCGAGAGGAAAAGTGAGTGGATTTAGAATAAAAATAGAATAATTTTTATTTTTCAAAATTTAGAGGTGGATAGATTTAGAAAGGGCATGTATGGTGAAGTTTACTGTAACAATTTTTTTTTAAACAAATATGAAATATAATATAAATTTATAATATATCTTTTTTATTTTCTTATTTTAAATATTCCTTTATTCTCCTTTTTTATATTTCCATTTTTAGAAATTAAAAAAGAGCTTGATTTGATAAAAATAACATAATTATTACTAAGAATTCCAACTCTACAAAAGTAATGAATGGACTAATATTTGAGCTTCTTGAGCTAATATTATTTTTACAAAAATGTTTTATTTATCGATTTTCCAAATATTTATTTTTAAAAAAAAAATTCTAAAAATGAGGAAATAATAGAATTTTAAATTAAAATATATTACCCTAAAAGTCTGATTAGAGCCCCCCCCTTTTGAAAAATTTTCAGAGGGGGGGCTCTAATCAGACTTTTTATGTTTATAAAATCACAGAATATCACATATAAAAATTGATAAAATTTTTTGGGGGGGCTCTAATCAGACTTTTACGGTAAATAAGATATACCGGAATAACATTTTTTAACTTTTGGAGGGGAATATAATTAAGTAAACGAAATTATTGACTATTTTAGATATATTAAAGAGGAAAGGGAAAATAATTAAATAATAAATTTTATTTATTTTATGATAAATTAATAATATCTGTAAAAAACCAAAAATTCAAACTGAGGGGAAAAATAATTAAGTAAACAAATTTTTTATCTATTTTCGACATTTTAGAGAGGAAAAATAATTGATTAGGGAAAATAATTATCGTAGGGGGTTTCCCCCTTTTTTTTTAATCTCCCTAATTTTTAGAAATTTTATAAAAAATTTTGAATTTAGGGGAGAAAAAAACGGGGGGGGGGAAAAAAAACACCCTAATTTTATGGTAAATGGTTACGGAAATAAATAATAAATAATAAATCATTGAAAATAAAAATATTAAAATGAAAAAAAACAAATAAAATGAAAGAAGAAAAAAAAAAATTTAAAATAATTGAAAAATTAAAAAAATATGATGAATATAAAACTCCTAACAATATTAAATTATTATCAAATGTAGTAAATGATTCATATGCATTTTGGACAACAGATAATTCATTTACTGTTTTTAAATCAATTAATGATATTTTTTATTTGATTTATTCAAGTAGAAATGGATCAATTTTTTGCTTTGATTTAAATAAAGAAAGAATAATAATAGAATTAAAAGATCCACATTATGAACGTATTGCCAAGTTTAGGCATTGCTTAGACAAAATAAACAGAAGAGATTTAATAATGTCAATATCACCTTCAGATAAAAATATAAAAATTTGGAATGCAAATAATTGGGAATGTATTCTTAATCTTACTAAAATTAATAAATATCGTTTTTTGTTTTCAGCATGCTTTTTGAATAAAAATAATGAAATTTTTGTTATTACTAGTAGTAATAATGATGAATTTAAAGAACCTATTAAAGTATTCGATTTAAATGGGCAAAAAATAAAAACTATTAGGTATTCTAAAGAGCCAATATCATCTATTGATACTTATTATGATGATAAATTATTTAAATATTATATTGTTGCTGGTAATTATTATTTTTCTCTATCATATGATTTCACCAAAAATAATATTTATCAAAGATATAAAGATATTACTGTATACTATGC
>JAJMZN010018697.1:0-14678 GCA_023807165.1 Diplodinium dentatum
AAATTTTATTATTAATTTTTCAGAATTATATTCACTAGAAAATAACAAATTTATATTCTTATTTCCAGATTATTTCTTCTTTTGTTTAGATAACAAATATTTCACATTTTCTCATTTAATTATTATAATTAAAAAAATTATTTATTAAAAAAATAATTAATATTGAATAATAATAAAAAAATAAAAAATAAAAAAAAATTAAAAATTATTAAATTCATTAAAGAAGTAGTTAATAATTAATAATAATAAAGAAGAGTTTTTTATTAATTTAATACTAAAGAATAATTAATATTATTCCTAATTAAATATTGCTTTATTCTCTGTTACATAAAAGTGCAACACCTCTTCTCTGCCAGAATTTATCATCTTGGTCAGAACCATTAATTTTAAGTTTAATATCAGTAATAATATACTTATCAGTTCTTTTTGGATACTTATAAAGTGGGCATGAATAAGAAGCATTAGTAGGTCCTAATAAACTAGCTTTATTATCACTAACAATAATTCCTTTAACAGTAATAACAGGGAATTTAATAATTGTATTTCTTGAATTTGGATCTGGATCATCAACTAAATATCCTTCTTTAGATCCACCACCCCATATAGCACCTTCAATATATAATCCATAAATAATAATACTTTCCATTCTATCTTTAGCTTTTGCAACTCTTTGCATATTTTTAGGATCAGTTTCAGTTCTATCAGGCATATAAGATAAATCTATTTGATCTAAAGCCAATTTTTCATAATCTTTAGCATTACCAGGAGATTTTTTCTTAAGTTTGAAGAATTCCTGTCTAAAGGCGGCTAAGAAACCTTGTGGTTTTAAGAATCCAGGGAAGTAGAATGGAGGTCTTTGATCATTAGAACAAGATAACCATTCTCTTAATTTTTCTGCTCTTATTTTTAATCCTTCATACCATGAACTAGCATTGGGTGATAACCAAGAAATTTCAGAACCATTTGCATCAAACATCCATATTGATGGAGGTCTTATAAGATATAAAGAATCGATACATTGAGTAATTGTTTCTGTCATAAGTAAAGTACCAGCAATAGCATCTTTTATATCTTTAAGAGATTTTTTGACTAATTCTAAAATGGATTGAATATCTTTAATTTCCTGTAATAATACGTTGTTAAGAGGTACTTCTAAACCTTTACCTATATTCATAAATGAATAACTATCAATTTTATCTCTGTATTCTTTTTCAATAAAGAATTGTGGGAAAGAATCAAGCATTGCCTCAACTTTGGGTTTAACTTCATCTTCTTTTGAAACACCTCCTCCACTTCCACCATCTTTAGGAAGTGCTGTTGTAATTGTAGTTAATAATTCATTAAATTCTTTTATACGGAAAGTCATATCTGCACTTCCATGTAAACCGAATACTTGAGGTGGATCGACATTGGGGAATTTTGATATATGTGCAATATAATCAGTGATTTCTTTAAGATTGTCTGGGATCTTATATTCAATTTTATTTTTGGGATCAACTTTATCTTTTGGTGTAGGATAGAAACTATAATTTGGTTGTTTAAAGGCAGGATCTTCTAAATATGACGAAACAATTGTTTTAAATAGAGATTCATCTTTTAAGTCAAATATACGACCACCATATAAAATACTTGATACGACATTTGTAAGTGTTTTAAAGTTTATCATTTCATGTGGAGGTTTCTTCTCTGGTAAATCACTTTCTCTTTGGAATTGTTTTTCTACGAAAAGAATTGATGCTTCTAAATCTGAGTTGTTAAAATCATATGGTACACAAAAACCTAAAGGACCATATTTTCTTCTTTCTATAACTAATGAATGTATAAATGATAAAGCAAATACAAGATTTTTCCATTCTTTATATTCAAATATATCTAATTTTTCTGCAGTTACAACACTTGAATAAGTTTTTAACATACCTGCTTTAATACCTTTGGGTGGTTCATTTGTAACTTTTAATGATTGATGTAATAAACCAATAGGGAATTCATCTCTTGGTTCACAACTTAACCAAATTCTCATTTCAGGATTAAATTCTAAATCTTGATTCTTTAATAAAATATCTAATTTACTCATAAAATCTAAACCTAAATGACAATTTTGGAAATATACCCAATCACCAGTTGTTCTACATTCATCTACAACACTCAATGCTATTTCTAAAACACCTTCTCCCATAGATATTGAATCTATCTTTTTTCCTTTTTTTCTTGCTAAGTTTTCAATATTTGTAGAAGGATCGGCACCAGCTGATAATAAGAATAATATAGGAGTTCTTGAATCTGTTATATTATATATATCTTTAATTTCTTCTGGATAAGGATTTAAGAAATCTTTATCATCTAAAATGCATGGTACAAATTGTTGGGTAGCACAAATTATTGTTCTATCATCTCTCATAGCTCTTACAAACATAAGTTTTAAGAAAGCAGCTAATTTCTTGTTATGATTATATAAATCTTCATATGGGACGTAATTTTCGGCCTCTTGAGCATTATAAAATGTTTTGAATTTTTCTGGTTCTGTATTTAATTTATCAGTTAATCTTTGGAAATATAAATGACTATCATTGAATTTATGTCTTGTTATAGCTAATAAATTCAAATATTCTTTTGGTTTTTTGTCACCTTTTGCTCCAATGAAATCATAAGGACAATCTGGTTCATTAATATGATTTATTATACCACCACATTTAATGAAGAAGCTTATATCATTAGGTTTTAATAAATATGCTCCATCTATTCTTTCTTCTGCTAATATTTTGAAACAAACTAATAATATAAATGCTGTTTTATGCTTTTCAAAAAGACCTCTTACAATATATTTATATACATGCTCTGTTAATTTTCTTACAATATGCCTAACTCTTTGGTCTGTATTATTACTCATTGTAGAATTTTCTATGGCATAATTGAATAAGACTAAAAATTGTTGTAAAGAAGTTGAATACATTTTGGATATTTCTTGCATTTGCACAATTGAGAAATATAAAACACTACCTCTTGTAGCTACAGGTAAATATTTTTCTCTTTTTTGGTTAATATCTTTTTTCTTTTCTTCTGCTTCTTTAATTTTTTTAGTATTATCTTCTGCTTGGGTTTTTGAATTATTTAAAACAATAACAATATCTTCATTATCTAAAAGGTTTCCTTCTTTATTAAGATTATCTAAAATTTCTTTTTGACATTGTAATAATGAATTTTTATTTTTAGTGATATCTGATAAGATTTGTTTTAGTGTTTCTTCTAAAGGTTTTTGTTCTTTGGAAATGACAATAGCTTGTAATTGTTGTTCTAAACCAATAGCTGTAACACAAAAGTCTATAATTGTAGTTTTTGCTGCTAATTCTGGTGTGAAATGTGGGTTGATTAATTTACATAACATAAATAATTTAAATCTTTCATCAAATTCTACATCTTGTCCATTAATTCTTATTTTTTTAATTTTTGAAGTAGAACCTTTTTTATCTATAAATTGTTTTTCTAAAATTGGATCAAGTGTTGTATCTACATCATTTTCAATACCTTCTATCATAATTTGATTTTCCATACAAAGTAATGAGTTACAATAACTTTCAAATCTTTTTCCACAGAATGTTGCCATTTGATAAATATGTTTTTCGGCAAGAATAGTAGGATACATATTAACTAACCAATTTTTAGCTTGATCTTGTGGATCAATTAATAATGGGAAACGAGATGAAGTAGTAACTAATATAGCGTTTTGTATAGATAAGGTATCACTAGGTAATTTACTCATAAACCATTCATTCTTTTGTGGCTCATCAGCTAAGAAATCTTCAATAACGATTTGATCATTATAGGGTATACCTCTTTTAGCAACATCACCTTTAAATACTTTTTCAAATAATATATTTGTTCTAAATGTATAGTTAAATGGTCCTGCATAAGCAATAAATGCAGCGGCAATTGCTGAATCTCCCAAAAGTTGTCTTTTTTCTTGGTCAAATCTATTACTATCCTCTGTCCATCTTTTCTTTTCTCCTTTTAATGATTCTATAAGTTGTCTTGCTCCATTTACTTTTTTGGCCATTTTATTCAAAATTTCTTGTTGGGCATCTTTCTTTTGTCTTACTTCAGCTAAAGAATCTTCTAATTTCTTTTTTTCAGCTAAAACGTCTGCTTTTCTTTTTTGTTGAATTTCTAATTTTTTCATAGCTTCTGCAAATTGTTTACTCATATATTCTACATTTTGTTGTTTAGGAATAACATCTCTTACTGCATATACAAAGTCTGAAATAGATCTACAAAAGGCTGCTAATCTTTTACATGCATCACCACCAATTTTCATTGCTACATCATCTGAGAATAATGGTTCATCTTTAGATGTTTTTGAATCTAAGAAAGGTCTTAATAATTCTAAAGTTTCATCATTAATATTTAATTTGTTACCATTTAATTTTTCTTGCCATTCTTTAATTGTATCAAAGAAAGAACCATATGAGTTACTTGCAATATATGAAATCATAGTTGTCCAACCTAATGGAGAATAATATCTAACTTTTGTATCTTTGTTTACTTCTAATTCACCAAAGTTATCAGGTACAGCTAATCTTTTACTCATAATAATACCACAACATTCGAAATAGAATTTAATTGATGTAGGTACATTTGTTTTACCTAAAGGTTGTAAAACTTTTTGGTCTAAATCCAATATTTTTTGTTGTGCTGCATCTAATTTTGGCTTGGCTAAAGCTAATTCAAGATTAACTTCTTCACTCTTAGCTTTGATAATAGATGCATTTTTATTACATTTTTCTTCTTCAGCACTTACTTCTTTTTCTAATTGTGCAGTTGCTGCATTTTTAACACTTAAATCTTGTTCTTTCAAATCTACTTCTTTTTTAATTTTTTCTACTTCAACTACTTGAACTTGCATTTCTTGACTTTTTTTAGCAATATCTTTTTCTGCTTCAGCTAATTTTGCCAACCCATTATTAATTGTTGTTTCTTTTACAGAAATTTCTGCTTTTTTCCTCATATATACTTTCATATATTCTTGAATGAAACTTAAGAAACTTTTTGGTGTTACATATACATGTCTTCTGAAATAATCATAATAATCTTTGCATGTTTGTTCTGAAATAGTCATATGGACACCTGCAATATGATTGTATAATTGAGTGATTTGTTCTGGTTTACCTACTAGTTTAAGATTCTTATTATTTTCTATAGCACCTTTAGCTACGGAGATTAAAGCCTCTTCTGGCCAAGGTAATAACCATATAATTGTTACACTTGAAAATAGAACTGGGAATTTAATGAATTTTTCTCTGAATTTTTCTGATGAAGGAGAGAAGCAAAGTGAAATATGTAAATATTTTCTTGCGAAGAAAATTAATTTTTCCCATACAGCACTTTCATCAAATTCTTGATTTTGGAATTCAGCAATTTTTCCTAAAGTTGTTCTCATAGTTGCAATAATTGTATTTTTATCGTTCTTTTGCCCGAATAAATTAGCGATTTCTCCTGTAGACAAGAATGATGAAACAACTTCTAAATAATAATCCATTTTAAATTCAGCATCTGTCATTAATAAAGTTTGGGGTATGAAATAAATACCTTTTGCTTCATTATAGTTTTCTATAATTTTACTAAAGCATGCTCTGAAAACAGCTCTTAAATCATCTGGTCTTGGTGGACTTCCATAAGTTGGTTGAACTAAATCATTTTGCTCACAATAAGCGGCTAATCTTGTCAAACTTTGTTTACCTGAACCTCCTACACCTACAAGCATGCAACTTCCTTGATCTTGTTGAATAACACGAGTAATTCTCATTAAGTTCTTTAAACAATCATCAAATAGTACAATTTCTACATGTTTTTTATATTTATCTTCATTTAATTCACTCATAAATTGTTCTGTAGCTGCTCTTGCTTTATCTAATGTTTCTACATTTTCATAGGCCTTAGGGAATTCTAAACAACCTTTATCTTCATTAATTTGTTTTGGTCTTAAATAGTCTGCGAAATAAATATCATTCTTTAATTGATCAGTAACTTCTTTATCAAAGTTTTCTCCTAAAACAATTTCTACAATATTCAAAAATTCTTTTTTATCATCAACATCTCTTAATTTATCACTAAATACTCTAGTAACTTCATGTTTCCATAAAAATAGTAAAAATATTTCACTTTTTATTTGATATTTTGATTCAGCTCTAATAATACCCTCTTTATCAGCATTGAAAATACCTTGGAAAGTTCTGGACAATTCTCTCATATTGTAAGTATAATGGAATTTAATTGGTGTTGGTTGGAATTTGCTTTCCATTCTTTTTAATAAATCACTAGTTAATTTAGGTAATTTCATAGCTTGATTAACAATAACTTCTCCATATGTTTTTTTATTATAAAATGCTTGACAAATTTTACCATAAATATCATTAACAGATTGTTCATTTGGTAAGACCATATTAAATATAAAGAAGTGTCTTTTAAGCCTATTTGGTATATCATTTTTACCACCTTTGGGATGGTTCATAGCTGCAACGAAAGATAATTTAGATATTTTTTTCATAACACCTCTATTTTCATCAGCTTTAATTAAATAATAACCACTAAATTCTAATAATTGTCTTACAAGTTCTAAAGTAACTTGATCTCCCCATTTATTAATATAAGGCATAGATAAATCATCAATAAATATTACCATACTTTTATCTAACATAGGAATATATTCATTACCACTTTTTTCTAATTCATCATCACAAGTTTCTTGGAAGTTTGTTGGAGATGTAGCAGAAGAAAAGTTTACTCTTTTTAATGCTTTTTTAGGATCATCTTTGAAGCTTTCTTTATAAATTAAAACAGTGGAAGTTTTAGCTGTACCAGAGTCACCTAATAATAAACATGGGGGACTTCTATCTGAAACTGCATCTAATCTGCATTGATTTATTCTATCAATTAAGAAAAGAGCTCTTGTAGAATCCATAGTTGGAATTAATAAGGATGAGAAGTTTTTAAGATTTTTGTTTGAGATTGTAATATTTTGAGGTGACCAAGGATCCCAATTTCCTTCTAATGAACATTCGAAAATGGTATTTGAGTTTTGGACATCTGGAAGTTTAAATCCTTTACCGGCCAAATATTTATGGAATTTTTCTCTTTCTTTAATATCATATAAAGAACCAATTGCCCAAGCAAATGAAAAAGCTGTACTTTTATCGATGTAATCTTTATCAATTGTTTTATTTTTATCTCCTAATAAACTTTCTAATAACAATAAGAAGTTTTTGACTTTAATTAACCATGAAAGTCCCATACATGGTGAGAAGTTTCTTAATAATTCATTTTCAACGTTTTCATTAATTAATTTATCAATATTTTTCTTTATATATTCTTCATCGACTTTGAATTTAGATTTGATATCTTTTAATAAATCTTTATTTTTTTTGAACCATGTTCTTACATATGGTTTATATGTGATATCTCTTTCGGTTATATAAATCATACCACAACGAGATACTGTAGCTAATGAGGCATTTTTTACATTTTCAGTTTCCATTACAAGTCTGCAAGAATCAAGCATTGCTATACGTTCATTATTTGATAATGTTAATATTTTGTTATCGTCTAATACTGTATTTAAGTTTTCAATCCAAATTGAATCGATAGGACCATCACAGACAATCCAGTTATTTTGTTTACTGTATGATGATGAAGATTCATTGCATTTTTTCCAAATCATAGTAAATACTCCTAAAATATAAGTATCTTCAATTTTTTGAATAAACAAATATTCATTTTCTACAGCTTTAGGATTTAATCTATGAATTTTCCATTTAGGATCTTTTTCATTAGTATTTAATTCAGACATAGCTTCAGTTAAAACTTCAGTAATAGTAGTTTTACCTACTCCGGTATTACCTACAATCATAAATCCATGACGTACATGATAAGTTTCATAAGTTTGAATAATTTTTTCAACCCAAATATTTAAATTATCTAATTTTTTTCTATCTAAAACAATCTTTATTTGATCCATTAATTTTGGATAAGATTCTTGTTTTGCATTCTTTTGCATTGGGAAAACATCACTAATCAAGTTAAGGAAAAGTGGCTTATCATCAGGAACTAATTTTGATAAGTTCATACTTCTTAAAGCCATATAGATTAATTCTTCTTCTTTTTCTCTATCATTTTTATATTTTTTCTTTTCATTACCACCATGTCTTAAGACAGATAAAATATTTCTAAGACCGAAATCGTAGTGTTGTTGTTTAGATAACTGGGCATCGCACAATTCATATAATTTTCTGAATTTTTTGGAAATATCATCATAACAATCGAAACCATAAGAACATAACTTTACTCTTATAATGGATTCTTTGTTAGGTGCCATCATTGTAACACCTCTGAATAATATTTTAAGGTTTTCTGGCAATTCTTGTCTACCTGAATAACCAGGATTCATAGTAATGAAATAACCCATAGTAGGTATAAGTTCAATATCAGTGAAATTATTACCACCTTCGGGGAATTTGAATCTTTCTTGATTTTTTTTACGACAATCTTGAATAGCAGAAATAATAGTAGCTAATACAGACAATACTTCTAATTGAATACGATTAAATTCATCGAAGCATCCCCAAGCACCAGATCTACATAAACCTTTGAAAATTTCTGCCATATTTTTATATCTATGTTCTGGAGCACAGTTTGTAACTAATACGAAGACACCCATGGATCTACCCATATCTTTTACAGTTTCAGTTTTTCCTGTACCTGCAGGACCTGCTGGTGCACCGCCATATTGCATACCCATAGCTTGAGCTAAAGTAATATAGCATTTATCTGTTAAAGGAGTAATACACATTCTTTCTTTTGCACCTAAAAATTCATAACCATATTCAAATGCTACATCAGTAATATTTACTAAACAAGTTCTAATAGTTTTTCTTGAAGTTCTATGGTCATACCAATATACACGAGTTTGTTTTAACCAATCATAATCATTTACTGTAACAATTTGTCTTGCCATTTCTTTATCATGAACAAAATATTCATAAATATCTTTGTTATGTACATGAATAATAATAAGGGCTTCTAATTTGACCATTGGTAATTTATATTTTGAACCATCTCTTGCCATTTGAGTTAATTCAGTTAAAATTACATTAAAATCTTTCATTGCTGGATCTAATTCACCTGCGACTAATTTCTTTTTATATGAATCACCTTTTTCATAAGATGTTCTTACGATAAATTCTTCTAATCTTTTTGTACCAAATAATTGTAAACCAAAGATAACAACTTGGCAAATATATTTTTCAATGAAAGCTCTGAATCCATCTTTATTATTATCATCTAAAGGTTGGTCATAGAAGTTTTTCATATCATAATATGCTTGTTCGAATAAATCTCTTAAAGAATATTTCATAGAAGCTACTAAATCACATAACCATTCTTCAATTTTACCATCACATTTAACTGGATGTGCAGTCATATCAACTTCTTGTTTGTCATCTGGAGTTGCTGCACTTTTTATTTGTCTTATAGCAATAATACTTTTTTTATCAGCATCAGCGAATTCAATATCATTTATAGCATCAAATATAATACCTAAGTTAGATTTAATATTTGCTGGATCACTTCTTTTTGATAAGATATCTAATAATACACCATTTGATACAAAGTAAAATCTTGGGAATTGTCCTCTTTTTCCTTCTAAATAGATATCTAATTTTTGTTGACATTCTTTAAGTGTTTTATCAATATCTATTAGATCAGGTGTTAATTCATTTGATGAGCATAAACTATAGACAATTTTTGTTGGATAGGCTTTATCCATCATAATTTTTACCCATAATTTATGGCAATTTTCGAAGTTTTTTGTTGGTCCGGGTAATTCTTTTCTGATATCACCACCAATGAAGAAAGATTGTAATGAATTCCATAATTGTTGTACACCTAACCATAATTCTAAAGTGTTATTAATAGTTTGGAAAGCTGTTTCTTTTTGTTTAATTCTAGCATTTAATTCATTTGTTAAATTTCTACTTTGTGATTTGAAACCAGAAATTTTACCTGAATGTTCTTCGACAGTAGCTTTAATTTCTAAAGTAGATACAGTATCTAATAAGAATAGATCTTTAATTGTTTTATGTGGTTCAAATTTAAATACTTTTGTAGCCCATTCTTCATCAATTTCTTTTAATTGAGTATCTATTTTCTTTTGTTGTTTAGCAACTGTTACAGTATCTTCAATTTCTCCTTTATATTCTTCTATTTTTTTATCATTTTCTTCGAATTTATCAAATATTTTTTTAAGTCTGAAAAGTCCACCATCTAATTTAACAGTGGCTAACTCTGGGACTTCTAATTTCTCAGCTAAATGTTTATAGTGGTGGTCTTCGAAATCAAATGTTAATAAATCAAAACTTTCTACAATATTTTGTAATTTTAAAATTTCATTTTTTAAATTTTCATATTCTGTTGTAGTTGTTAAAGCTTTATTTACTTTATATTGTTTTTGGTTAAATTCTTGGCATTTATTTTCCATCTCTTCTTTTTTAGCATTTAATTCATTAAATTGCATTTCTTTCCATTCTTCTTTTTGTTTTAAAACACTCATATATAAATCATATAATGTACCTAATTTTTTTAATTCTTCTTCCATTTCTTTTAATTCAGGATAATTATTTTGTGAAACATTAAATATATTTTCAGCATTTTTAATATTTACCCATTGTTTATTAAGTACTAATACTTTTCTTCTAAATGATTCTAATCTATCATAGGCGACTTCTACTTTAGGTTCTTTAGTGGGACCACTTTTGTCATATTCTATTTTTAATTGTTTTACTTGATCTTTTAAATTGGCTGCTTCTTCATATAATTTTTTCTTGTATTTTAATTGTTCTTTTTGTAAATTATCTCTCATATTTGATGCTTGGACTAAAATATTTTTCCATTTCGAATCGAAATTCTCTTTTGTAGGGAAATTATATCTTTCAAAATCACTTTCTTTTAAATGCTCTTTAACTAAATTGTAAAATAGGACAAAAGGTTTAATTTTATGTTCAATTATACCTTCATTAATTCTAATTTCTTCAATAGTTTTTACAACTTCTTTTAATTCTTCTAATGATTCAATTTTCATACCAAGGTTGTCTTCAAATTGGGTCATGATTTGATTTAATTCTTTGCTTGTGGCCTTAGTGGTAAGTAATAATTGTCTCATATAGGCAAATTTCCAGTCGTCGACATATTTTAATAAAGTCTTTTTGATGGGGACTAAATTAATAGCTACAGCACCAATTTTTTCTTCGTCAGGGATGGCGTTTACTTTTGCTTCAATTGTATCATATTCAATTAATTTTCCTTCGTAGTCAACATATGTTTTATTTTGTTTTTGGTTAAATTCTTTAATTCTTTTATCTATGGAATCTATCCAGATTGGTTTAAATGGATCAAATGTTTCTTTTAAATATTTTTCTATTTCAACATTATTACTTTGATATGAACCAGTTAATACTAAAATCATTTTTACAATTTCATTATCTCTACCAATTTTTTCGTGGAATGAGGTAACTTCGGTATTATCTAATTTTTTCCAACTATTAATATCTTTCATAGCAAATAATATACTTTTAGCTATTTTATTAATAGCTTCTTGTATCATTTGAATTTTTGGATTGATTTGGATGGTATTATTAGATAAGACGACATCTACTGAGAATATGGGGTTAGGGTGTTCACCAACAATTCTTTCTCTTAAATTGATTAAACTGTTTTTAGTTGTAGCAATTAAAAATTCATAGAATTTATCTTCATAATCACTTAATAATTTATATAAGGTCTTTTTATCAACTTTTGTAATTTTGGGATCAACTTCATAGGCTTCAATTGAATCAATCATATCAAGAATAGCATTTTCTATTTCTATATTTTTATTTTTTAAAAATTCATTTTGTTTTTTAACATGTTCTTCTTGGGCCGCGATTATTTCTGGAATTTGCATTTTTGTTGGATTTTCTGGAATATAAAGTAAATCTAATTTTTTAATAGTCAACATATTTCTATGGACTCTATTATCTAAGATTTCCATAAAGGAATCTATGGAATATTCGAATCTTTGTAGGCATTCAAAAACAATTTGCAAAGAGCTGTCTATATTCATAGAGCTCCAATTAACAGTGGATTTTAAAGGAGTTAATTTTAAATTTAAATCTTTAATGTGTCCTTTGAAATAGTATTCGGCTTCGGATTTATTTATTCTTGATAAAATTCTAATATATTCTTTTACCATAAATGTTAATTCATTGTAATATTTTTTGAATTTTTCTTCTTGTAATAAAATAATTTTGGCGGCCTCGGGAATTTGACAATTCATTCTCATCATGCATTTAGCTTCTCTAATTAATTGAAGGACATATAAATCTAAATTAACTTTTGGTGTAGAATTTTCATTTATTACAGTTAAAGGTAAAGTTAATTTAGATTTGGCGCTTTCAACAAATTGTCCAAAGAATTTTTCATTTAAAATAATATATGAATACAATAAAGTATTTGTAGTCATATAACTTAATTCTGTTTCTTTTCTATCTTTTGCTGCAATGTCTTTAAATTGATTAATAAATGGGAAAATTCTATTGAATAAGTGTTTAGCCCATTTTATTCTACCACTAATTTTTGGCATATTTCTTTGTAATTGGGGATTTGTTCTATTACTATCAAAAGTAGCTTGAATTAAATCAATTTCTCTTTTATAATTTGAGAAAATTTCTAATTTTTCGGTTCTAAGATTAGCTTGTAAATTTGGTTTTGTTAAAATTTTTTCATATTTTGCTAATAATTTTAATTTTTTCTCGATCCAGTTTAATTTTTTGAATTCTTCATTTATAATTTTATGTAATTCATTTTCTATATCATTGATTTTTAAATTAAAAGCAACATAATCTTTGTCAAATTTAGTATCATTGTATTTAAGTAATTGACTTGTTTTGTGTTTAAAAGCTTCTAATTCAGCATCATATTGAGCTTGGATTGTATCCATAGAGTCTAATTTATGAGCTCTAATGTCTTCAAATTGTTTAATAGTTGTAAATAATTCAATTAATTTGGTAAGTCTTTTACAGAATTGTTCAAATTTTCCAAAAAGTTGATTTTCTCCGAATTCAAAATTGTTTTCTTTATTGGATGAAGTTGTATTTGTTTTGGCTTGTTTATACTTTTCTTTGTAGCATTTGTATAATTCTATACATTTTTCAAATTTGTGAATTAAATCATCTGGCTTTTGCTCCCATAGGAAATTTGGATCACTGTTTGTTTTAAGAATTTTTTGATCCAAAATGTATTCAATACAGTTGTTAATCATTTGGCTGGTAATTTTACTGAATAAATTGGTCATTTTTGTAGAATCATAATATCTTGCAGTGAAACTAATAAGCTTTAGGGAGTTCATTAAACTTTGTAATGAATCAATGATATTGTCTGGTCCTTTATTATATAAGGGATCGAAATAGATTTCTAAAGTAGATAAATATTTGACGTTATCTCTGGCTTCGGCATGGGCTGTATGTGAATCAATTTTCTTTTGTTTCATATCATTTATAAGACTTTGAATTTTAGAAGATAATTTATTTTTTTGTTCATGGAAATATTGAGAAACCATTCTGTAATCTTCACCTTTAAAGAAATCATTTACTTTAGTTAATCTCTGCATTCTATATTTCCATCTTTCTAGTTCAGATCTTGGACCAACGTCACTAAATGGTTGATTATCTTTGTCCATTTCTTCAATTTCTTTTCCAAGGACTTCAATCCAGCTTTGATAAACTTCTTCAATTTTGGAAACTAGAACTTGCTTTTCTTCATCTCTAATATAGTCTTTTTTATCTTGTTGGATATATTCTCTTACATTAGCTGGTAATTCTTTGAAATTTACACCTTTTACAAGGGATTCTACAGTGTCATTTATATCATTGGCAAAGTTTTCTAGAACCTTTTTAAATTCGGCTTTTTGTTCAGGTTTTATCTTGTCCCATTCTGATGTGACTGAATCAATACTTTGGTAAAGATAGTTGTAAATGACTTTATTCATACCAATAATACTATCTGAAGTCATTTCACCAAAAGATACATTGTCGTCTGAGGTTACTTCTCGGCCATCTTCGATATTTCTGATAAAAAAACAGGCACGATTTTGTAAATCTATTCCTTTTGTTTGCTCGTTGCACATGTATATGGGGTTTAAAGAGGAGTCAGAGGGGTTTTTGTCCGAAAGTTTGATTTGCTTTTGGTAGTAGATCAACAAAGTTTTTCCCATCTTACCATTTAAAAATTTGATGAATTTATCTGTAAGCTCTTGATCGATGGGATGTCCGCCCTCCTCTCCCTGTTTTGCAAAGCACTGGGATACCATTTGCTGCATCCAAACAACTCGATCATTGCTTGATCTCATTGTTTTAATTAAAATTAAATTTAATTTTTGTATTTTATATTGTATTAGATATAATGAATAATGAATAATATATTATTTAAATTTTATTTAATATTGGTATTTTAATTGTATATCTGTTATAAGAAATATTAATTAAATTAATTATTTTTATTCATTTTATATATATTTAAATAATTTTTAAATGGTAAGATGGGAAAAACTTTGTTGATCTACTACCAAAAGCAAATCAAACTTTCGGACAAAAACCCCTCCC
>JAJMZN010018698.1:0-14443 GCA_023807165.1 Diplodinium dentatum
GCTCGCCAAAACTACTGATGCACCATCAGCATTTATAATTCCACAGCTATTAACTATTTTTTTCATTAATTTATTTTCATTAACTTCATTAATTTTATCTGCATTAACTCCCATTAAATGTAAAGGGGTTTTTGTTCTAACATATTTCTCAACCAATTGTATTGTTTCCTTAGTATCTAGAACATCTACTTTTGTATTCAAAATTGTTATACGCTGATTCTTTCCTAGTATTTTTTCTTGTTTAATATCTTTTTCTTTCATAATTCCACTCCCTCTGTATACATATTCATAAAAAAAGATACATCATATGATATCTTTTTTATTTCTTATTTTGCCCCTTTTTTTCTAAATACAGCTCCAAATGTTTTAAAAAATATCTTTATATCCATCAAGAAACCATATTCCTCAACATATTGTTTTTCTAATACTATTCTTTCATCAAAAGTAGTATCAGATCTTCCATTTACTTGCCATAATCCAGTTATTCCAGGTTTGCATTTAATAATGACATTATAATATTTCCCCATGTCTTTCTTCTCTGCTGGTAAATATGGTCGTGGTCCTATTAAACTCATACTACCAAACAAAACATTAATAAATTGTGGAAATTCATCTAATGATAATCTTCTTAGAAATTTACCAACCGGTGTTACTCTTGGATCATGTGTTAATTTTTTATATTTCTCAAATTCCTTCTTTTTCTTAGGATTCTTTAATGTTTCCTTCATCAATTCAGCTTTCTTTTCTTCTGAATATATCATACTTCTGTATTTAAACATATGAATTGTTTTTCCATTTTATACAATATAATTGTACAATTTATTTATTAATTAATAATTTAATAAAACCCTAAATACTTCTTTATATTGAGTTATCGAGTTAAATTAAAACAAAATGGATAAATTAATGATCCTTTATTCTATATTATCACTTGTACTTTCTTTTTCTAAGAATAATTTTTCATTGGCTATTTGGATTTTTTTAAATCTACTTTTAAACTTATTTGCTTCTTCATAAGTCTTATTCTTTGTTATAATTTCACAAAATTCATCAAATATCATTTTATCATTATTTTTCATTCCAAATGGTTCCATAAATTCTTTTTCAATTTTTTTTTTTGTTTCTTCATCATTTGGCACAAATTTTTGAATATCTTCAATATTTATAAATTTATTATTATCATTGTCAATTGCATTAAAAACACTTTTCATATTTTCATCCTTATATAAATCTTCTTTATCACATAAAACTCTTAAAAATTCTTGATATTGTATTAGAGTATTTTGGTCATAATCAAAAACATTTAAAATATTTTTTATATTTTCATCAGTATATTCAATATTATTTTTATTAAAAGCATTTTCTATATCAAATTGAGAAATAATATTATTATGATCTTGATCTATATATTTGAATAATTCACTTAATTTTTTTTCTTCAGTTTTATCCAGAAAATTAAAGCATAAATATCCATTAATAAGTTCATGAAATTTACTTCTAGGCTTTGTTACTAATTTTAAATTATTTAATAATTCTTTGTCTATTTCTTCTTCTTTTTGTTCAATTTTATCATTAAGTTTTTTTTCTTCTTCTTTTTTCATATTATCTTCTTTAAAAAAAGGATGTTCAAGGCATTCTTTTATATTTATTCTTTTATTTTTGTCTTTTTCTAATAATTTTATTATTAGATCTTTACATGGTTTAGAAATATAATCAAATTTTGGAGATGGAAAATTTAATTCTACATTTCTTATATTTGAAAATAATTCTTTTCCATCTTTTCCCTTAAAAGGGAATTCTCCTGTTATCAAATAATACATTAAAATACCGCATGCCCATTCGTCCGTTCTATTTTCTTTATCATTATCATTTTTTTTAATATCTTCTTTTTCTATTTGTTCAAAAAATGAAGATAAAAAAGAAAAAGAGGATAAAAATAATATAAGTGTTAAAAAAGTGGAGCCAATAGAGCCAATATTAACTACAAAACAAAAAACTATAGAATCAGAAATAATTGTAGGAGATGAAAAATGCAAAGGTACAATATCTATCACTATAGATAATAAAAAAGGTGATGACCCAAAACAAAAAAAAAAAGATGTGAAAAAATCTCTTAAATCAAGTGTATTTTTATTTACAAGTATTTTCTATAAAGATCCTTCGTTATCATATAATATAATTCCAGATACTTTTCCAAATAATCCAAATATAAAAAAAGTAAGTCTAAAAAGTAACGAAAAAATATCAAGATTAATGAAAATTATTGATGGTAAAGAAATTCTTAACGACGAAATGAGAAAAAAATGTTTTTATAAAGATATTAAAACTATACAATTATTGGATCATCCTAATATTAATAAAATATTTGAAATTTATGAATTTGAAAATAATTTTTATTTAATTTTGAATTATTTTGATGAAAAAAATTTAATTGATAAAATAAAAGGTTGTGAAGAATTAGAAAGTGGAAAAAAACAACTAGTTGATACTATTGAAAGTGGAAAATTAAAAGATGAAAAATTAATGGAAATTTCATTAAATGTACAAGATGATATAGAAATGACTTTAAAAAGGTGGGAAGATGTCAAAAATGGAAGAAATCCATCTCCTTTTAATAGTAGTTTCTTTAGTAAAAATGGAAATAATAACAATAAAAATAATGATAATAATAATAATAATAACCAAAATAAAGGAGGTCTTGATTTATTAGGATTTGATGGTGATGATAATTCAAATAACAATAATAATGCTAATAAGGGAAATGATTTATTAGATGTTTTTTCTGGAGCTCAAAATGTAAATCAAGGAAATAATGATTTTTTCGGTAATATTGGAAATAACAATCAAGATAATAATAATTTCTTTGGAAATAATAGTAATCAAAATAATAATAATTTCTTCGGAAACAATAATCAGAATAATCAGAATAATATTAATTTCTTTGGTGATAATAATAATCAAATCAATAATAATTTCTTTGGAAATAGTAATCAAAATAATGCAAATCAAAATAATAATAATAATTTCTTTGGAAATAATAATCAGAATAATTTAAATCAAAATAATAATTTCTTTGGAAATAATAATAATCAAAATAATGCAAATCAAAATAATAATAATGATTTATTTTCTCAAATGTTTAATAATAATAATACAAATAATATGAATAATAATATGAATAATAATATGAGTAATAATAATTTTATGAATAACAATAATAATAATAATTTTAATAATCTTCTTCAAAATAGCAATGCATTTAATATGAATAATAATCAATTTGTAAACTTAAATAATAATTTGAATAACCAAATGAATATCGGTAACAATAATAATAATAGCTTTAATAATTTTGGTTTCAATAATAATAATAATGCTAATACTAATGCTAATAATAATTTTAATAATAATAATACTTTTAATAATTTTAATCAAAATAATAATATAAATAATAAGAATAAAAGTAATAAAGATTATGTCTTTGATTTTAAAATTTAAAGTTATTTACTTTAATTTATTCAAAAATTATTAACTCTACTGAATTTACTGAGGGAAGAAATAAATATAAATATTTCCTACAATTATAATCAGAAAAATTAATTAATTTATTATAATTAATAAATCAAAATTTTTAATTAAAGTAAAAGTATGATTTTAGCTCCATTTTATTAGAGCCCAACCTTTTTTCATATTTCATAAAAGTCAGATTAGAGCCCCCTCTCTAAATTATTTTATTCTAATCATCTCTACTTAATAAAATATGATTTATGTAATTAGAGTTTCCCCCCCAAAAAAATACTGCAAAGGAGGGGAATCAATCAGATTTCCAAGGTAATTATAATGAAACAATTAATTAAACTAGAGTCAAAAAAAATTATTATATTTTTAATTTATCTCATTTTATATTACAAATATATTATTAGCCTTAGAATTAATTACATTTTTCTCTTTAGTAATTATTTTTTTAATTATTTTAAATATTTTTTATTTTAATTTTTTCTTTTCTAAATATTATATTTATTTAGCCTTATCAAGATCAAAATCTTCAGGAATATCAAAATCTTCTTCTGGAAGTGCAGTATATCCTCCTTGGTTAGTTTGATTATTTTGAGTAGCATTACTTTCATTTTTCTTTTCTTCATTTTTAACTTCTTCAGGTTCATCATAAACAGAAACAACATCAGGTCTTTTTCTTCTAAGCATTACAAATCCAGAATATCTTCCATGAGTAATAGGTTCAAAATCATTATTATTTAATTCTGAAATAACTTTTTTTTGCAAAGGTAAAATTCTTATAGGATTTACAAGTTCTTCTTCTTCAGGTTCTACTTTAGAAGTATCAATTTTAATTTCTTCATCTTTCTTTTCTTCTTTATTATCTTCCTTTTTTTCATCTTTAGTTTCTTCTTTTTTTTCTTCTTTTTTATCATCACTTGTTGGAAGTTTTCCACTAGGGGCAGGCTTTAATTCAATTGAAGAAGTTTTTCCTTGTAAATTACTGGATTTCATATCAATCATTGATAAAGTTCCAGTTTTTTTTGATTTAGCTTTATTTCTTGTATGAGTTGATAAAACGGCTGCTTCTGCTTTCAATTCTTTTTTTTTCTCATCTTTTTCTTCTTCCTTTGGATATCCAAAAATAGATGGTTTTGCTTTAGATAACATTTTATAGTTAATTGGTAATTTTAATTTATCATCTAGATTAAATAAAAATGTTGGATTAACACTTAGATTTAACATATGTATCATTGGGAACCAATAATAATATTGTGTAAACAAACACATACCTATAATTGATTTCATTTTATTTTCACCAGTATTTGATACTAAATTAATTACTAAATTTTTACCTCCTAAATTCATTAATCCTTTACTTATCATAGCACCAAATTTAATAAGTAAATGCTCATCTTTATCATTTAGGATTTTTTTTAAATTTTCATTAAATTCTTTCATTCCTTCTTCTTGTTTTAAAGTTGTTTGTGAAAATATTAACCCAGAAGAAATTAAAGCTGATTGTCTTACTAAATAACTAGGGTCAGTAAATAAAGGTTCAATAACTTTATAAGGTTTTACTTTTCCACTACCAGCACAAGCAATACCAATAGCCATCGCAGCACCAAATCTAACATGATTATTATAGCTTTCACTTAATAAGCCTAAAACTTTTAAATTATCAAATAAAATATCAGGATTTCTTATTTCTAAAAATCCTATATTAATTAAAGCTGCTCTACGTACATCATCACTTACATCAGAAACAGAAAATTTAATTAATTTTTGAAGCATAGTAGTATTTCCAGAACCGCAATAGGCCATACCTATGCAATACATTGCACCATATCTTAATATAGGGTCTTTTTCTCTAGATAATTCTTCAATTAAAGTATCAGCCGCCTCGCCTGCGTTATAAACTATTAAAGCTAATGCAATTGCAATTGCTCTTATTATTTTTTCATGTTGTGTATCATGGACATATTTTATTAAATCATCAATAGCCCCAGGATCTTTGGAACCTACCATAATTAAACCTACGGCATATCCAGCTGCTTCTCCTATAATGGCATTATCTGAATAAATTCCTTCTCTTACTCTTTCATATAATTCTTGATCGTGCGTCGCCATAGCTAAAAGACCAATACCTAAATATATTCCATGTTGAACTGGATCTTTTTCATTTCCTCTTCTATTTATTGCCTCGTTGAAGAACGCCATTATTTCTGGATCATTTGTCCCTGCATTCATAAGACCTATTGCATAATATGCTCCACCAACACAATATTTAGAACGAGATTTTGAACCACCTGGTAAATATTCTTGCATAATAGTTCTACTATCTTTTGTATTTCCCATATTTATTACTCCTAAAGATGCTGTTGCTACAAAACGAGCCCAGTTTGTTGCTTTTGATACAAATGTCATATTTTTTTTGATAAATTCATCATTTCCTGTATGGGAATTACTAAAGGAATTAGTCAAAATAACACCTAAATTTTCGATACTTCCACCTTTTTCGACTGATTTCATTAATTCTTCTTGAGCTTTTAAATCAAAATGATTACATTTCTTTAAAGTTTTTAATATTATTTGTCTGGAAATTTCTCCTGATAAAATTTTATCAAGATTTTCAATTTTGTCTTCCAAATTTAATTTCTTTTCTAAATTAATTGTTCTGATAGTTCTGGTTAATAGACGTAAATATGAAGGATTTTGATTATCATATAAATCAAAAGCTATTTGATAAGCAATAGAAGGATCTTCTTCTTTTAGTATATTTAATAAAGTACTAGCCAAAGCATCTGTATTATTCAATAAAAATTGGCATGAAGTAATCTCCATATATTCTTTTTTAGCATGTCTTATAAGTAATTTTAAAATATGGTCAACTAAAACACCATTATATTCTTTATTAACAACATAATTTTGAGATATTTCATAAACAAAATTAATGTTATTTAAAACATCTTTAGAACTTTCTATAGCTTTAGTAAGTCTATCTAAATCATATGATTCTACACAAAACCCTAATGCTTGATATAATCTATTATTTTTAAGACAATTATTAAAAACATTTTCAATTATTGCATTAATTCTTTTATCTATAGGCTTTGCTTTATCTCTATGGAAAAAATTATATTTTCTGACTTCAATATATTTATCAAGCATTTTTTTTAAAATAGTATTAACATATAAAGATTTTTCTTTTATATCAAAAGAATCTTCACTTTTTAAAGCCCATTCAACGGCTTCAGTATAATCTTCTAAATTGTAATAAAGTTTACTTAGAATTAATGCTAAAAGTTTTTGTTTTCCTTCAATTGCATTTTTTTCATAATAATCTTTAAAAAGACGGAGATGATCAGATATTTCTGGCCAATGATCATCTATTAATAGATTTATTTTTTCTAAAGCCATAGATTTCATTTGAGGATCTTCCTCTTGGAGTAAAGCTAGAAAGGATGTCGCTGTGTTTATCATTTTTATATAAAATGTAATTTTTAATTTTTAATATATAGATATATTATATGTTATTTGATTTGTTTCTTAATTTCAATAGGCCTAGTTATTTTAGCAATAATTGTATATTTAGCAAGGGATTATACTCTTTCGCTTTTAGAATTTATGGAAAATATGAAAGAATCGGAAATATTTCTGTAGCAGATGGAATTGTATATAAAGCCAAAAATGAAAATACTAGTGAAATAGTCTCAATAGTTTTTTCTTGGTTGGGGGAGGAATTATCAGATTTATCACCTTCTTTTTTTTCCTTATTTTCATTAGTTTCTTTATTGTCTTGATTTTCATTATTTTCTTGATTTTCATTATTTTCTTTACTTTCATTATTTTCTTTTTCTTGGATATCTAGTAATTCTTCTTTGGCTTTATTTTCAGAATCCAAACTAAATGAAATTTTTTTGTTATATAAAATAAAATAAACAATTAAGTAATTAGTGTATAATTATTTGCTATATAAATTTAATTTAATCTTAGATAATCAAGAATTATATTAGTTAAAATTAAAAATCGCAAACAAAATATAAAATGGGAAAATTCAGAAACGAGAATTCCAAAAAGGAATTTAGAAAAGGGCATTTAAAAACGGGAAAAATCTGAAACGGGAATTAGAAAATTATGAGAAAATGGGTAGAAAGTCAATTCAAATTATGGCAAAGAAATTTACTGAAAAATAATCCTCCCTAATAATTTGAGATGTGTTTCCTAAAGAAAATGTTTAATAATCTCTATTTGATTATTTTGTTGATATTTTGATAATTATACTGCCCAGAGAAAATCAGGGAATGGATTAAATTTTGTCGTCACTTTAAGATATGTTTCATAGGGACAGAAAATTTTTCCTTTCTCTATACTTTATATAGGGGAATTTTTCAAACTTTTATGGTAATAACTTTTTTTTACTAATTTCATAAAAATAAAGAATTATTTTTTTGTTTAACTAATTTATTTTGTGGCTTTTTTGGATTTATTCCTTTAAAATCAAAAGAATCACTTTTTTTAATTTTAAGTAGAATTTCTTTTTTTTTCTCTTTTTCTTTTTCTTTAGTTGTACCTAAAATATTATTACTAAAACTAAATAAATTTTTTCCAAAACCTTTAAAACTAAAATGATTTGCTAATTTTTGTGGTTGTGATTGTTTTACATATGCAAAAGAAGTATTTCTAATTCCTTTTAATGATTTAAATTTATTAATTTGCTTTTTTACATTTTTATCATAAGAAAAAGAAAATAATGAAAGTAAAGAAAATGACGAAAATCAAGAAAATAATGAAAGTAAAGAAAATAAGGAAAACAATGAAGGTGATAAATCCGACAATTCCCCCCACCAAGAAAAACTAGATGGGGAGGAAAAATTGAAAAAGATGATTGAAGATTTAAATAATATTATAAAATTAAAAGATGAAGAAATAAATAAAAAAGAAAAAGAAAAAGAAGATATAGAATTAGCTAATCAGTTATTTGCTGATGCAAATAGCGAACAAATTGAAAATCTTTCAAATGAAAATAAATTATATAAAGAAACTAATGAAAAACTATTAAATGAAAATAAAACATATAAAGAAAATAATGAAAATTTAATTAATGAAAATAAAACATATAAAGAAAATAATGAAAAATTAATAAATGAGAATAAAACAAATAAAGAAGAAAATGAAATTTTGATTAATGAAAATAAAGCATTAAAAGATGAATTAAAAGAAAAAAAAAGTGAAATAGATACTAAAAAAAAAGAATATGAAGAAGATAAAAATAATTTAAATAAGACAATAGAAGAATTAACTAAAGAAAATACAAAACTTAAATTAGATGTTTTTAAAAAAAATAATGAAATAGATGATTTAAAAAGTTCTGTAAATAGCCAAGATAATAATCCACAACAAAATGAAAAAGAAAAAGAAAAAGAAATTAAAGTTGAAGAAAATAAAAAAGAGGAAAATAATAATTTAAACCATAAAATAGAGTCCCCCCTTGCCAGGCCAAGACTTATTTTCAAGATTTTTTTTTTTTGGAGAGAAAGTATATTTAAAAAAGTATATATTTTTTTTTTTTTTAAAAAAAAAGATAGTGGAAAAAAGAATTTTTCTGGGGCTTAGGGATTTTATTTGTGGTTTATGGTAATGAAAATAAAGCAAATGAAAAAGAAATTGAAGAATTAAAAGAAGAAATTAAAAAATTAAAACAATCAAAAATTATTGAAACTTCTCAATTAAAGCTAGAAGCTACTAAATATAAAGTTGAAATAAAAAGATTAAATACAATAATAATTGGTTTTAATTCCCTTATTATAAAAATATTATAAATATTTACAGTAAAATAAGAATGATGACCCAGTAGAAGTTGCCCCTCTAAATTTTTGACCTCCAAAAAAAATTTGGTTTGAAAAGCTCTTCGATATAGGTAGTTATCTTGATGTTGAAAGGAAATTATCTAATTTTCATTTTTGCCATTTTTCTTTGCAATACTTTACCCCTAATAATCATCCCCACAAAAAAATGTTCCTGAACTGTAAATGGGGGCTATATTCTCACCTTTATGCTATTTATATATAAATTAAAAAAAAATTTAGAAGGAAAACATAACTATATTAAGGTAATCAAATTGAAAAACTAAATGCAACTAATAAAGAAAATGAAGAAAATATGAATACATTAAAAATAAATGATGTAATAAGTGATAATAATAATGATATTACTGATTTAAAAAATAAAAATAAAGAATATGAAGAGCAAATAAATAAAATGAAGGCAGAAATAGAAGAATTAAATAAAAAAGTAAATGGTGGAGGTTTGAATTTAGATCCAAAAAAATTTGAAGAATTAAGACATCAAAATTTATTATATTATAATAAATTGCAAGAAGCTCAAAAAAAAATTGCTCAAGCCAATAGTTTAGTTGGTAAGGCGAAAAAATACAATTTATGTGCTGCCTATATTTCACAATTATTGGGAATGGTAAAACCCGAAAATGACAAACAATCTTATTTGTTTATAAAATTAAAATCTTTAATTGAAGATTATGAAAAAGAAAAATCAAATAAAAAATGATTAATTTATAGAAATATTTTTATTTATAATTTATTATTTATAAAATATGAAACTTTAAATTTGATTTTTTAAATACTTTAGTATTATAAAGCAAATAAATTTATAAAAATAGATTTATTTATAATATTTAACTTAATAAAGCTTCTATCAAAATAAACATACCATACCCCCTTTCGGTTTCCTACTTATTCCGTGAAAGCCTATTTTGATATTGGAATAAATCTACCCCCCCTTATCCGAGGACCTGAGTCTATAATACTATTCCATTAAATGCAGTAATTAAGAAAAATATAATTTTAATTTTATCACTCAAAGACTAACTATATTCTTTAATTTATAAATTTAAAACTTTATATATTTATCGAAAATATTTTTAATATATAATAAAAATATTTCTATTTAATATAGTATCATTTTTCCTTTAAAAAAATTTTAAATTTTTTTAAATTATAAATATTTTTTATTTTGAAATAATAATTATTAAAATGATTTTTATACCATTTATTGTATCTTTATTTTACTCTAAATTATTATTTTAAATATGTTAAAATATTTATATAATCAATTGAAGTATCATTATTATCATTGAAAAATTTATGTTTAAAATAATCATCCCATTCTATTCTTTCTTTTACATCATCAACAAGTAATCCATTTAATAAATCTTTTAAATTCTCATCTTCAATTTCTTTATTTATTTTTTCTTTATCAACATTTATTTCATTAAAAACCATACGATAAATTACCGTATTCGCCTTATTTTTTCACCCTGCTTATTTTTGCCACCCCCAACTTTTTCAGGAAAATCTATTCTAAAATATCTCAATCAGATACCAAGGGGGGACCATTGTAAAAAAATTTTTTGCAATGGTCCCCCCTTGGTTTTGATGCCCAAAATTTTTGTCTTATTTTTGTCCCCCCCTCAAAAATAAGGACCGTGGGGGACAAAAATAAGGCGAATACGGTAGTTTTCCAATATCAAATAAATCTTGTTTATCTATTCTATTATATTCCTCTTCATCTTTATTTTTTTTATAAGGCTTAATATTTTCCCATTTTTCATCTCCATCAATTAAAAGTTTTGCTTTAGAATAATTTCCTAATTTTACCTCAAATTCATTTTCATTATCACTATTATTATATTGTACAAAAATACTTTCTAATCTAATATCATAATGAACTATCTTTTTTTCTCTTAATACTTTTAATGCTTCATTTAATTGTGTCATTATATTTTTAATTTTATCAACAGGGAAACCCTCAATATTATTTTTTAAGTTTATTAATAAATCAAAATCATAGTATTCTGTAACTATAAATTTAGTACTTCTTTGTTCATAAATTTCTTTTATTTCAATTGATTTTTTTGTATATTTTTGAAGGGCTTGAGTAAATAGAATATCATTTTTTACATCATCTCTTATATCTGTTGTACTTAATTTAATTTCCCTTATTGAAACTATTTCAGTAGTATTTTTAATTTTGGCTTTATACACAATACCATCCCCTACGGAAATATTTTTGATTTTTTCATATTTTTCATAAACTTCTAAAGGCTCAAGCTCGTAATCCCTTGCTAAATATACAATTATTGCTAAAATAACTAAACCTATTGAAATTAAGAAACAAATAATAATAATAAATGCTATTTTTTGTTTAGTCCAAAAACCTTCTCCTTCTCCTTCCATATCTTTAATTAATTCTTCATTGTTTTTTTCTTCGATATCTTCCATTAAAAATATATTATTTTCTTTTTGATTATTATTTTTTTCATTTTGATTATTTATATTATCTATTTCCGATTCATCTAATAAAATATCATCTATATCTAAATGAATTTTATAAAAATAATTGTCCTTCTTAAATAATTTTGATTTATCAAATCTTTTAAATGGTGGTGAATAATAATCTAAATCTAAAATTGGTACTAATAATGGCTTTATCATCTCTTTTGTGTAATGATTTTTAACTTTTAGTTTTAAAAATTCAGGATGTTGATAAAACAAATATTTATTACTCCAGAAACCATTCCATGAAAATAGTTTAGCCTTATTTGATTTATAATTATTCCTTCTTTTTTTCTGATGTAAATATTCATAATTTGCATAATTTTTAATTTGGTTTTCATATAAAGGAATTAGTCTTTTAATTACTTTATTTATTCTTAATTTTTCATCAGAAGGGATACTTCCAAAAAAATAATTAGTATCATATGTATTTTTATAATTTGTTTTGAATCCAAAGTTGTATTTTCTTTCTTCTTTAAATTTATTAAAAGTATCTTCAAATAAATGCTTTAAAATTAAGTCATTATCTCCTTTGAAAACTGGTTTTAAATTAATACTTTTTTTGGCATTTAAAATAGAATCATCTCTAAATTCAGTATCGTTTATTGAAAAATCTGTTTCATATTTTTTATAATTAATATTAACTGTATTTCTACTTATTCCTGTATCTTTTTTATCTGAATTTGAAAAAAAAACATCCAATTCTTTGGGATCATCTTTTTTACTTTCTCTTAATTCAAAAAGTCGAAAAATTGCCGAATTTTTATTGGTACTTTTTTTATTTTTAAAGAGTTTAAACTTTTTATCTTCTTCTGGGTCTATTATAGGAAGAATTAAATTATTTATATATTCATCATATTTATTTTTATCTCTTTTTTTCAAAAAAATAAAAGCAAAGCCTAAAACATCATATAGATTATCTTGTATTAAATCATGATATATTCCATTAGGATTTACCGTAAACCACATATTATTACTCCCCGCCAAAACAAAAAATTTTTGATTTTTTAAGGGGGAGTAATAAAGTGTGGGAAATAAAGCTATTTTTGAATGACTTCGGGGAAAATGGAATTGAATGAAATCCAAATTGAGGGGGGAGTAATAAATTGTTGGGAATTGTAAGATGTGGTTTAGGGTATATTAATACTTGCCATAACACAAAATATAATAAATTGTTGTAATTTTCCCTCTAAAAAAACTCTTTCATAATAATCTTCAGTTATTTCTATTGCTATACATAATAAAATAATATTTATATGTAAAATATTTATTTTGACTTTTTCAGCTTTTGTTGAGGTTTCTGAATATTTAATATTAAAACATTTTAAAATATCTTTAATTAAAATATTTCTATAAGATTTATTTTCCCCATATTCTTTTATTAAACTTTTACAAAATGACATAATATTTGTATCTATATCAATTTTTATTTTTTTTCCTAAATTTTCTGTTCCCCAAACATTTGAACTATAATAATCAATGATACTATCATATAGAGAAAAATCTTCCCATATTAATTTTAAATTTTTTCCTTTATTTTCTTCTTCTTCTTTTTTGGAATTATTTTCTTCATTTTCAATGAAATGTAAGCTTTCGAACATATATTTAGGAATAATATCAATTTTATTAAAAAATGAATTATTTTTATTTTTATCTTGGGTTTTTATACAATTATCTTCTTCTAAAGTCAAAGAAGCAAGATTAGAACCTGTTTTTTTACTATTAAAATCATCATTACCTTCTCTCTTCCCTACTAAAAATTATCTTCCTGCAAAAATAAAGGCTGTCATCAGGAATTTTATATTTTCCTTTCCTATTTCTTACTATTAACCTTTTTCATTTTCTACCATGAATGAGACACATAGGAGGCTCTAGACCCGGTATAATGAGGGCATCTATAAAGGCAGGTGATAAAATTTTTTGTCATTTCTTAAAACAAAAATTATAAATGTATTAAATCATAGTCTGTTAATTTCTAATTTATGAGTTAGTGAATAAGGTTCTAAATTTCATAGAATTAAAAGGTAAGACAATTGTTGAATTTATTGAAATATGCCTTAATTATATTATTTATATAAAATAAGTGTTAATTCCCTTTAATTCTTATATGAAAGAAATATTTCAGAAGGGTTTATTCCTTAACAATTTTTTAATTATTTCAAAACCTTCTAATTAATAATTAACAAAAATCAAGGGGGATTTATTTCATATCATTATTTTTTTTAAAGAAAATTTTCTAAGGACGGGGTTGACTCTGAGGGGGGATTTATTCCATAATTTAAGGTTTTTCTTTCAATTTAATAATAATTTAAATAAAAAAAAATAATAATCTCCTATCCAATATAATTTGGATTCCCTAAATCCATCATAAAAAAATACACCTAAATTTGCATTACATCTCGCCAAAATTACATCTAGACATTTAGAAAGAGTAATTATACTTAGCCTTTTTTATTTAACTATAAATAAAAAATTTATTAATATTTATAATTTTCTTAAATGAATATAATTTAATAAATATAATTTTTGAATTTCAATTCCTTGTAAATTATAATTTTTTCCTATAAATCCACCTTCATAACTAATATTTTTAT